>JALIZH010028973.1:0-45031 GCA_030522465.1 Rhipicephalus appendiculatus | reverse complement strand
TGGCGACAAGGCGTCTGCTCAAGGCGATGAAAAAAGGCGAGAGCAGGCAAGACGTCATCCCGGCCCTCAGGCAAGTCGATCTGTCCAAGTTCGCCACAGAGTTCGAAGAGCCGGCCGCCTGCGAAGAAGAGACCCTCGGCCCCTGCGATCAAAGGACACCCTTCAGGACACTTTCAGGCCGGTGCAACAATCTCAGGAAACCCAACCTGGGTAAAGTGGGGCACAGCTTCCGAAGAGTTCTGCCAGGCCTGTACGAAGACGGCGTCTCTGCGCCACGCTCGCGTAGTGTCACGGGAACGGCACTTCCTAGTCCTCGACTAGTTTCTTTCGCGGTCCACGGAGACTCCAGCCGGCCGCACCAACGCTACACCATGATGCTCATGCAGCTGGGACAGTTTGTCGATCCACGACATCGCGCACACGCCGCTTGCCGAAGGTCCCAACGGAGAGACGCTGCGATGCCGAGCTTGCGACTCACCCCGCCGAATCAATAAGGAGTGCTTCCCCATTCCCATCCCGACCAATGACCCGCACTTCCCTAGCGTCAGCCGGAAAAACCCCAACATCCCGCAGTGCCTGCCCTTCACTAGGTCCATGTCTGGGCAGAGGACTCTCGGAAGCAGAGAACAGATAAACCAGGTCACGGGATACATGGATCTGTCGACCGTGTATGGCTCAGACGACTGCGCCAGGGAAGAGCTCCGACTGTTCCGCGGTGGTCAGCTTAACATGAGCGCCCACCCAGCCGGAGCGCAGTTCAAGCCGCTGCTTTCCGAAGTAGACGGCGCTGCCGATTGCATATCGTCCAATGGCCGCTGCTTCATAGCCGGAGACACGCGCGTCAGCGAGCAGCCCGGTCTCACTTCGATGCACACCATCATGTCGAGAGGGAACACAACCGAGTGGCACGCGCTCTCCAAAGCCTCAACCCGCAATGGAACGACGATCGCCTCTTTGAAGAAGCGAGACGCATCGTGGGTGCCATGTACCAGCGGATTGTCTACTCGGAATTCATACCACGGACGCTTGGCTGGGAATCAGTGAGTCGCTGGGGCTTGCACCTACTCGACGAAGGTTACTACACTGGATACGACCCCAACTGCGACGTAGGATCCTTCAACGAGTTCGCGACGGCCGCTTTCCGCTTCGGGCCACACGCTGCTACCCCCCGGTGCTCAAGTTGGTCGGCCCCGCGTACGACGAGCTGGGAGGCCTCAAGCTCACTGACGCCTTCTTCAACAGCCAGACCCTGTATCGCAGGGATAGGTTGGACCAATTGCTGCGAGGCCTTCTGTCCACTCCCATGGAGAACTTCGACAACCACGTGACGGAGATGGTGACGAACCACCTGTTCGAGTCCAAGACGGTGCCCTTCTCCGGCCTCGACCTCATCGCCATCAATCTTCAGCGGGGTCGCGACCACGGGCTGAGGACGTACAACGACTACCGCGCTTTCTGCGGGCTGTCGCGTGCCCGTTCCTGGTCCGACCTGGAGGGTCAGATTCCGCGCACGGCGCTGCGGGCCATCGCCGGAGTGTACCGCGACGTTGAGGACGTGGACGTGTTCACGGGAGGTCTGTCCGAGTTCCCGTTGGCCGGTGCCGTGGTTGGACCGACGTTCAGCTGCCTGCTTGGCTTCCAGTTCCAGCGGCTTCGACGCTGCGACCGCTTCTGGCACGAAAACGGGGACGCCGTGGTGCGGTTCACACCCGACCAGCTCGCGCAGATCAGGAAGGCCTCGTTGGCCAAGATCATCTGCCAAAACTCCGACACGACGCGGTTCATCACCAGGAAGGTGCTAGACGTCTACGACCCATTCCTGTGAGTACAACTTCTCTGTATTTTATGTAACATTTTCACTTCATTTGGTTGCTGCCAGAGAGTACATGATTCATAGTAGAGGTGTGCACGGGCTCCGGGTAGCCCGAAAGCCCGAGCCCTGGCCCTGCCCGCGGGCCGGGTTCGGGTATGCGGAGGTCTTCCCATCTCGGGCCCGGGCCGGGCTCGGGCTACTCATCTCGGGCATCAAGTCGGGCCGGGCCAGGTGCGAAGCCCGCATCAAACCAAATATATAGACGTTGTGCCGGAATTGTTTTCTTTAACGATGAACCCGCATTGATCACCTTTGTGATTATTTATCCATGCAATCATCCTTCTGACCTGCATCAGAGGTACTAAACTTCTGGAAGAACAAGGAGTCTAATTATTCTAAGCTTGCTATGCTTGCGAAAAAAATATTCGCGATTCCGGCTACCAGTGCGAGCAGCGGACGGAACTTCAGTTCGACGGGATATGTGATGCAGGAGCGCCGCACTTCACTGATGTCCGAATCACAGCACAGCTTGTTATTTTTACACAATTTGTAATCTTTGTATACAAACTAACATGTGTCGTTTGCATATGTTTAACGTTGATATGTTGAATGAAATGCCACATGATAAAAAAGTGATATCTTGTCTCCGCAGCAAACTTTCATGGTGTCGGGCCGGACCGGGCCCGGGTTTGTATTTTTGTACGTCGGGCCGGGCCGGACGGGCTCGAAGCCCTTTAGGGTCGGGCTCGGGCGGGCCTTCGACGCAGTCAGTGGGCCCGGGCCGGGCTCGGGCTTGAAAATTAGGCCCGTGCACAGCTCTAATTCATAGGGGTGCGCTCTTTGAACATGAATCATTGTTTGCGTTTTTAAAAGATATACATTATTTTCGCACCATATTCCGAGGTGATCCGTAGCATGACCTCTAAACAGAGGTCGTGCTGCGATGGCTACAATAAGGAAAGCACTTGCTTCGCGGCCCTTGGGCTCAAGGGCGTTGACGAAGGCATTCGTGCTATTGTCATACATCCCCGTGCTAGTTTTATTACCACGAGCACCGCCATTCATTCCCGCTACACACATTTCACGTCACCCTCATGATTTTATTACTTAAATGCTTTACCCGCTTTAGGGCACGGAATTTTAGGCGCCTACACAGCCACGTAACAGTATCACAGTACACATCATGTGCATATCACCGTAAAGCACGGATCATTGTTATTCTATCATCATTTTGCATGGCGCTCTTTGGCCAAGCATGGCCCTTGCGCCACTAAAACCCACATATCGTCATCATCAATTTAAAGGCAGCCACAAGCAGCTTGCATTCTACACTCTAAGGGGAAAAAAATAGTGTGTGTGACTCCTTTCTGGTAGTCCTGATTGCCACGTATATGGCTCCCTTTAAAGAAGCACGTTAGCTATGTTTTGGGTCACACCATAGAGGGTTTCCTATAAATACACTAGAGGGAACTCTGGCGCTAGTGTCTATGGGGGCTGCAACACACGGCGCTTCAGCCAGCACGGGAATCATGGGTAGTACACAAATTAGCCTAATCTTGCCTAGTCTTCGTTCTTTTGGCTCCGTGTGGCCTGAATTCGCTTTGCCACAATACGAAGTTCGGCAAAGGTTTAGCAGTTACGCTTCACCACCTTGACCTTTTTAGGCTCACGAATTCAAATCGGGTCATGAAGTTTAGGACGGTCAATTCTTTTACCCGAAACAGAACGAAAACGCAACAATAAACAAAGCCACAAGTGCGTTCGAAGCCGGAAGCACGAAGACTAGGCAAATCTGTGTACTACCCATCATTTCCACGGTGGCTGAACGATCGCAGCGCCAGAGTCCACTCTAGTTAATATTAGGAAACTCTATGGGTCACACGACTCTCAGAAGAGAGTACAATGACCCCGAAAGAGAGTCAGCGTTCCTCTTCAAAGAGAGGCATATACGTATCAAGCCGGAACGCTCAAGAAAGAGTCAGATTATTCTTGAGGCGTGCTAGAGTCGAAACGGCCCGCTGATTCTGTACGCGTGTTTCGCTTTCCTCTCGTCGCAGACTCGTAGACCAAGGTACACCAAAAGCGGGGGCGGGGTATACGGTGCGAACAATGCCGATTCCTTGCAGAAAAGCGTGGGAGACATGCCTTTTTACGCGCTTTCGATGCGCCGTATCTTGTAGTCACGAACATTCATCTCCGCACGAGCGAGTGAACTCGGGGAAGAATAAAAAAAAAAGGAATTAAAAAGTGTTTCTCGCTCGAGGAATACGCCACGCATTGCAAACCGCATCTCGCATAGCGGCCGCCGCGCCAAGCCGCTCACCGGAAAAAGACGGGAGTGTCGGATACGCGCGTCGCGTCGCTGGAAACGCGTGAAAAAGGCAGCAGCAGCAGCAGCAGCAGCAGCTGCGGCAGCTTCGCTCCCATCGCGAAGATTTTACGGATGCCCTAGCTCGACAACGCTGGAGGTTGCCGGGCAGGGCGCCACTTTCGCTCTTGCGTGGACGCGGTTACGCGCGTCGTTTCACTTGTTTTAGGCGGGGTTCGAATACCTAACACGAACAGGCGAGGACACGGAAATGTGCAAGCGTATGAGCGAGAAAGGTCACGCCCTGATCCTCCCCCCTGTCTTTCTCGTCGTCGTACTGCTTGTCTCGCCATTATTGTTCAGTTTCGTTTTTACGTGAGTCTACGTTTGAACTAACTGATCCCACATTCGTAGCCTCCCTTTCGCATTGCTTTTCTCTAATTTTCTTTGCTTTTTCTAAGAGACGCGGGAAACTAACCCGCCCAATCGCAATGAGGATGAAGTGCGTGAAGCTCGAAAAAAAAGAAGGGGGGGGATAGAGAAAGGGCAGGTACCTTGGATGACCGAATCGAATGCAGCCTCGATTCCGCCGCGGCGTTGCCCACGTACGCTATGTTTCTTTCACTCTCTCTCTCTTTCGATACAGGAAGCAAATCGAGAGAATAAGAAAAACAACGCCTTTGATATTTTTCGTATCTTGTACGGTTCTTTTTGCGCGCATGGTCGTCGCGCGTACAGCAATTATGCCAAAGTTGCTTATTACGAACGATTAAATGTTGCTCGGTGTTGTCTGCATAGGCATTTTCAAGATCGGCGTTCAGGGCAGTGCATTTCCTCGGTCCCTCCACATTGCTAGGAGCCGCTTGCGCATCGCAGAAAGGCGCAGCCATAGGCGTGCGCACGAGGGGGGGCAGGGGGTGCAGCCGCCCCCGGCCCTATAGTTAGATAAGAGGGGGGGGGGGGGGGGGGCAAAGTCTGCCCCATACATTGACTAAATAGGGAGGGGGCGCTGCCATGAACCTTTGCCCCCGCTGAAGGGGAACCTTGCGCACGCCTATGGGCGCAGCACTGCTATCACGCGCGCACGAGTGCGCAGTCCCATGTTACGCGCGCACATCGTACACTCTAAGAAATGATCGAGTAAAAAGGGCGTCGGCCCACAATAACAATAATCGTCATCTATCTTGCGTTCCTTTCCTTGCATTATCGCCGCGCGCCCGGCAGTTTCAGGTCACGAACGACATGCGCGTTATCAGCGTGACATAGCATTCTTGATAGGCAAGTCGCCAGCGCCGAGTTTTCAAGAAAGGAAGCTCAAGCAAGCCGGATGACGATTATTGTTGTGGGACGGAAAGACACCATTTTTACTCGATAATTTTTAGAATGTATTTTCGCGAGCTCCTTCTATTCGCCACAGAGAGCGAAGAAGTTAAACTCCATTTCTGCGCCTCTTGCTATTCTCTCTTTCCGAAACCCCACTGCCGCACGATTCATGGCCGATCCCCCGTGGTGGGTTGAGCCAATATTCCTCTAGGATCCAATCAACCAACCAACCAACTATTCTCGCCAAACCCCAAATCGGCCCATTGACAGGTACGCCTTTTAAGAAAATTGATTTCAAGAAAACTGAAAAAAGCAATTATTGAGGCCGTGGCGATCAAATAGGACGGAAACTGCCAGGCAGGCGCATCAATGGAGTCGCGCATGCTCAGATGTAGCCCGTTTCGAACTGCAGATGTCACTCGCGCTGTTCCAAGCGCGACGCTCCGTCGTTCTAGACATGAGGATTGACCGCTGTACGAGAGGAAACACACAGCTCATGTTTAAAATACAAATGGGACAGACTGATTTGCAAGATATTGCGGTTCGCGTTTCGCTTGAACACTTAGGCTATACCATAGTCCTTCAATACTATTGAGGGACTATGGTTATACGAACCCGTTTCTGCTTGGCAACTTCGTTTGGACAATATGACATCTTGAAGGCAATTTCAGTGTTGCCCTTTCATAATTGCTCACCGCTGTAACCTTTGATTACACGGGAAGGCACGTGCAAAATCGTAACGCACCGCCTGGGTCTCGGTGTTATGTACTATCCCCTCGCAAAACCAGGTCGCCTCATAGTAAGAGCAGGAGAGAGAGAGTTCCTCACGGTCGTGCTCCTAGGGGGCGCCACACACTCAGGCGCCAGACAAAGCCCTCCAAATTGCACCGCTCGTTGTTTCCGGGGTCCGGGTCAAAAGCAGCGCGCGAATTTGGGAGACTAAAGATGCCTGCATTCAGGGCTCTCATCTTGCGCCAGAAACAAGTGTGGCCAGTGGTGGATAGTGTACCGCTTCCTTTTGCGTGCGCGTCCAAGAGGTCACCCAGGTGGCGCAATCATCGCTGGCGGTGTCAGTCATTTACTCGCCCGCCTGCGCAGAAAAAAGCTCGGACCTGAGCACCCTCGCTAGCGTATTCGCCCTGAAGAGTTCCGGTCTGCACCGAGTTTTGGTCTGTACCGATTTGCGCCGGAGACCCAACACGATTATGTATACGGCCCGTATGCTAACGCAGCGCAACGAGCTGGGTAAGGCAAGTTTTGTGCCTGAGCGCTGAAGATAACTGATTGTGGCTTGAGACAGCGCGTAAAGAAATCAGCTGTCGATTACAGGCATATAGCTGCCTGCTGATGCTGATGGCGAGCGATCTCAAGTCGCTACATATTGCTTACTTTTCGTCGCTATATGCTTCAGATTACACCACCACAGCCAAAGACACACAGTCGCATGCTGTGCAATGTGCGTACGTTCACAGAATCGTCATCATCATCGGTTCATTGGTATGAAGTTCAAGACAAAGACAGCCCGCAGAGACCTCCTGTTGCACATAACTTTCTATCAGCTGACAACGTCTGATATGCAATTTTTCTAACTGTACTAACTTCAACTTCGTGCGAACTGGATATCTGCCGTCCTGAACAGCGCTTCCCCGCAATTGAAACCTATACCCACCCACCCTGCCCCCTTTTATTCTGGAAGTACAACACAGCGCTAGCTATCAGTCCTGTTCATTGCGTGTCGTGTTCTACTACCGTTAACAAGATACGGTACGAAGAACTTTATTTAAGGATCCTGAGATGTGCCACCCCTTAGGGCGACACCGCCGGGCGCTCCCACTTGAGGACAGTTAGACCTATCCTAACCGCCGCATAGCAGGCTCTCTGGACATCCCAAAGTTGATGTTGATATTCCGCGCTCGTGAGGGCCGAGCTCTGTTTCTGCTCTTTGAGGTCCTTGTCCCCACGTAACGAGGGGCACCGCCGAAGCATGTTCTCTAGATCGCACGTTCCTCCGCAGCGAAGGCACTGTGAGCTGAAGTCGCTTGGGAATAGACAGTGTACATAGGCGTGCGCAGGGTTCCCCTTCAGGGTGGGGGGCGAGGGTTCGTCACGGCGCCCCCCCTCCCGTCACGGCGCCCCCCCCCTCCCCTCCCTCCCTATTATGTCAATGTATGGGGCTGACTTTGTGCGCCCCCCCCCCCCCCCGAGTCTCTGCGTCCCCTCCTCCCTATTATGTCAATGGATAGGGCTGACTTGGCGCCCCCCCCCCGTGCGCACGCCTATGACAGTGTATGAAAGCGAGATTCGGATAAGAATTAGTCTGGAGCATCCTAAGGGTCATCGCCTGTGGTCTCCTGAGCTGAAAACTTCTAAACTATCATTGCCTTTCAGGTAAACTAGTTAATATGTGGTATTGTCCTTTTTTCAAAAGTGTGCATTCCTCTGTAACATTTGCTTTGTCCTTCATTTGCTTTATTTTGTTATCCTTATTCGCAGGAACCCGAGGGTCTCGTGCGGTAGCATACAGGACGTGGACCTCAACTTCTGGAGGGAGAACTTAGTGTAGACAAGGACGTAGAGCGCCGACCAAGACGTTCGTGTGAGAGCAGCGGAATACTACCGCTACGCGGCGCTCGAGCTACCGTCGTCACCCCAACGCGGCAGCGACGTGCTCCGGAGAAAGACTGTACGTGATAAAGTGACGTCACGGGCCGTCATGTGACGGAAGTGTCCCACCAAACGGCATTCAACGAGGGAGCTCTCCGAGCGATCACAGCTGCGAAACTCTTTGTTTGTTTTTTTTTACTTCGAGAGCGTCCACTGCGGTGTGTGCGCGTTAACGTGTAACGGTCGTGTATTTGCGTATTACTTTTGTGAGTCTCCTATGACGTATTACCTTTTAGAGAGTACCGCGGGCTACCAAGATGCAGGCGTAAGCAGTGACATGATGTGATCATGATTAAGATGGTAACCTTTATTCGCATCCCTTGAGAAACGGTGAAACGACACATAGCGACCATACGCTCCTAATCACACCTTGCGTGAAGTGCTTGATACAACCAGGACACTCGACCTTTTTCGTCTGGTTTCCTGGTTATATCTAGTACTTTACCCGGGCTCTTGATTGACGGTTAACCTGTTTGTTATGATGAGGTGTTAATGCACCTACAGTAGTCTCTAGCATTCTGGCTATCTCTTTTCAATTATTTCTTTATTGAATGAAGCCTCTTTATCAAGATTTTATCGTTAAATGCTCCTGCAACAGTTTCTGTTATTCAAATCTCTGCCAGATATTTTTTTGCTCCAGTACCGTAAATATGCCTCGCTTATTTCAAACGCTGACTTGCTCTGACAATTCCAGCCGCTTTGAACCCCAGCGCATAAGATACGAGCGCTGAATAGTTCCCGTCCACGTCAGTGGTGACATCTTGCGATGCAAGGTTTACACAGAGAGGATACTGAGCTCTTACTGCCAACGGCTTATGGTTTTCTGCGGTACTATTATTTTACAGTTATGGTATCGACCTATTGGTTAACGTGTTGTCGTTTCTTTGTTTTCCTACATAGGCAACGCGTATGTAAAAGGCGTTTGTATAGCTAGTGTACGCTTTGCGGTTGATCCAAGAGCATGAAGATGTCGCCACCACTGTTGATGA
The DNA here is from genome assembly GCA_030522465.1 of Rhipicephalus appendiculatus. Lineage (NCBI taxonomy): Eukaryota > Metazoa > Arthropoda > Arachnida > Ixodida > Ixodidae > Rhipicephalus > Rhipicephalus appendiculatus. Next base: position 35,934 of record JALIZH010028973.1, on the reverse strand, counting down.
TGCCGTCCGAGTTCACTACTGCGTGGTACTTCGTAGAGACTAGTAGGTCTACGCTCAAGCTAACGGCTTTTTCTTATAGGAAAAGGTGGCCCGTATGGAGTCATATGGTCGCCTTCAACAGTGTTATGACGATAAAGCGCTGATAACCATCGTTTCGTTTTATCCTAAAACTGGGAGGATGGGGCGATACAAAATTGGCCTGCCTCGCATTTAGCTCCGTTTATACACTTCTTTTTTCCTGGTTATGTTCGTTGACTCCTCTAGCGGTGTTCGTTCACTCTGCCAACGCCCTGGAAGAGTCAAAATAGATAATTTGAGGGGATACGAAAGCTCTCTGAAATGGAGCGCATTCGGAAAGTGTGGTAAGCCTCGCGATATGGCGTACTCTCGACTCCTTTTACTTAATACATTGAATGAAAACAAAAATACTGTGCAGCCTTCACTTGTACGCCACGCACTTGTAGCAAATCGCCGTCGTTTCATTTCACAGAGCTGCCTCGAAATACGCGCACGAAGGATATGTGCTTCGTAGACTTTCTCTTTTTTTTGTTATTTTCCTTTCCAATGTACCGCGTTGAATGAATGCGACTCGTAGCTACTGGAAAAACCGCAGTTTCGCATCTGTGCTCGCTCGTAGCTCACGGTTGTTCATTTCGCACTGACGTAGGCGCCATCATCACGCTTAGACGCGCATTGCTAAACGTAATTCAGCACGCCTACAGAATAGCTTCTCTCACGCTACTCATGTCCTCCAAATCACGCATAGCGCCATCACTTCACTGAAGTTTTGCCATCACGTGGGATGAGGAACAATTTAAACGTGTACACCCACGGAGCCGCTTTTTGGAAACTATACGCGCTAACTTCATTTGTTCACGTGCAGTTTAGACATCTCGACGGCATAGCTCTTTCTGATGGCATGGTTTCCATGGTATAAGCTGACGGTCTATATATATAGCGTTTTCTAACCATGGCCTCCGAGATCATGTTCGGCCTCCGAGATCGTCTAACCATGGCCTCCGAGATCAGCCGGCGGCGCGCCGCCGGCTAATCTCGGAGGCCATGGTTGAACGATGTCAAACAGAGAGACAATCTCAAGGCTGTCTCAGGCAATTTCTGTGGTACAACACCTAGCGTCACCTTAATCACATTTCGTTCATTACTGCCCGATGTTCTCATGACACGTAGGGTCAAACACAAGCGAAGGACGAGAAGTAAAAGCGTTTCGAACGAAAGCAGCGGAGTCGCAATTGCTATTGTGTCGCGGTTACTCGTCCATCGAACCATTAGACGACATACCGCGCAGGCGGTAAACGCGGTACGGCGCCATACCGTGTCGAAAAATGAACATCATCATCATCAAGCTTGACGTAGCTAGGCGCGGTATTAGAATGACTCGTCTTAAGGATGACGCGTTTACTGCTTCAAATGCACAATTACCTGTAGACGTTTTTTGTAAACCGTGTACAGTTACGGAATACTGACGACTCACACCCAACCCAGTATCAGTGGCGTAAATCATGGGGGGGGGGTCAGGGGGGTCCTGACCCCCCCTGTGTTCAGGCTGGGGGGGGACACCCCATGCAAGTGTCCCCCCCTCGAGATTTATCTTCCAAATGTCACATTTGAATTTCTTGACAGTCAAGGACAACGCACTCTCCGTAATACCAACGCTGAAATCTGAAGCACCTTCATTGAACAGGAACTAAGTACTTCTAGCCGGTACAAATGATGGGGAAACACCTTTATGTGTTAGCACAAAAAAGTGGTACAATTTTTATTGCATAATTTAACACGAATGACGCAGCTGCAAAAATGCTAGCGCGTGCCTACGTGTTGCTATAAAAAAACTTCGCCATGCGATGTCGCTTACTATTGGATACTCAGTGCTATTTTTTCTGACCAGGCGCCGATGCCCGTTTTATAATAATAATAATAATAATAATTATCATTATTATTATTATTATTATTATATGTGAATGCATAATTTAGTTTTATACGATTAAAAATAAAGCACATATATAAAAACAAAATGGCCGCCATCGCAAGATGTGTGTCCCCCCCCTTGTGGTCTGTATGGATTTACGCCACTGCCCAGTATACATGCAACGTGAACGCAAAAGTCAGCGAAATAAGCGCAAAGCTTCGCTATCTTAATATGTAGTGAGAAAATACAAACGCCGCTACACCAGATCACTTTGTGACACTGCAAAGGGACAGCGTGTGATCCTCCCATACTGGAGTACATTGTACCCTGAATCGTCTATAATATTTTTAAACAAGATTCTCAAATGCAAACTGTTGTATAGCGTTCGTATATCCAATGCTACGAATCTACCGTTGTTTCCAGTCGACGCCTTGTGACCTTATGTTGACTGCCAAGAGTAATGGAGACAAAGACATTCCAGAGATATAGCACACACCTAACAGCCGACCGGGGCATTAAAATATCATTAAGAGCTCAAGTGGCTGCACGTCTGAACCGATACTGCTGCGTCTGCTCAATGGCCCACACACGGCACGACGTACAAAACTAGCGCATCGTGCTTAAATGCAGACCAGAAAGGTGGAGTGAATATTCAGCACAATATTCTCTATTCGCCGATGTTGCATTACTGAAAGGGCTTTGTTTATGAAAAGTGTCATTTGTTGACGTTACAAATGTACTACTTGCTTGAATGTGTGGTATGCTTTTTTACATTTTTGTGGCGATGATGAATCACACGATGATGATGAGTCACACCACCTGTATGTCAACTCTGCGCAATATGTGCTCCAGTAAACTGAGAATTCTGTGTATGATACTTGCATTACGTGCCAGTGGTCGCGCGGACACATTCAGTGGACTTGCTGAAGCGAGTTTCCGCAGGCGCATTCTAAACATTTGGTTAGTTACTTAAATTGACCCAATTTGCGCACACGGACCTCACCAAGCGCAGCTCGCACATGTCAAGGCATTCCTAATGCCACCGAAAGTGTTGTTACGAAAGACTGTCTGGCGCATATTGATCGAAGACGCGTTATTTGACACGAAGTTGTGCGTCCCATCTTACAAGATGTTTCGAAATTCCCGCCAAACGAGCAGTATGTGACGTAACAGGCACCATACGCTTTTAAGCTCAGCGCCGTGATTTCCTTCATCCTATTTACCCATGGTGGTAGCACAGCAGCTAAAGTGTTGTGCTGCCAAGCTCGTGGACGTGGGTTCGATTCCCGTCCCACATGACAGCCGCATTTCAATGGGGGGCGAGATATAAAAGTTGCCGTAGATTTAGATTTACGTGAAGATTCAAGAACCTCTGGTGGTCGACATCAATCAGTCCTGAGTCCTTCCCTACCACGTGCCTCATAATCGTATAGTAGGGTTTGGCTCGTAAAACACCTCAGCTTATTTTATTATCACATTCCCTTTTTTTTTTTTTGCTAGGGCTTCGAATGTGACGAAGCTAATAATAATAATTTCTGGGATTGTAAAAGCCAAAACCGCGGTATGGTTATGACGCACGCGGTAGAGGAGGGCTCCGGAAATTTCGAACCATCTGGTGTTCACGCGGTAGTGGAGGGCTGACGTGCACTGACGTCGAACAGTACACGGGCCTCTAGCATTTCGCCTCCACGGAAATGCGGCGGTGGCCTGAACCGAACCCGCGACTTTCGAGCATGCAACAAACCTATTTGAATAGTCTACTCCAAGTGCACGAGAAACAAACGACGTCATATTTTGCCGCCAGATGTGTATAACATGAAGTGATGTATTTAATAGATGAGTACTTGTAGTCTGTGATTCAGCAAATGAAGAAAAGAAAGCAAAAGAACCCCAACACACACGTATATGTTCTTTATGAGGTAACTTCACAAGATTTCCTTCGTGCCTCAATTTAAAGTGACTCGGTCAGATGCTCCCTATGAACACCGTAGCTGGCTGCGCAGTTTTGACAGCCATGACAAATGCATTCCTCCTGTATGTCGTATTTCCATGTTTGTAAATAAACTGTTGTTCATAGTTCCTTAAACCTTGTGTGCGTGTCATTTATTCTGACGATAGCAGTGAATCATACCGTGCGCCGCAACGCGGCACACAACCGCGTGCGTACGCATTCCTTGCTTTGACCTATAGTCCATGTGAGAAAAAAAAAAAAGAAAAGCTTTGGTTGCCGATGAATTAATTACTCTGACACCTTCCCTACAAACCAACCATATAGACCAACCAACAAGACCAACCATATACTTATCTGTAGTTTTAACGCGATAGCGTTAAAGGACTCATTTCGCAGAAATTCCGGCGTCGGGGTCGGCGTCGTTGGTTGTGAGCGAAAAATCATCATCTTGTTCATGCCCGAAAAATCAAGCAAGATGCAAATAAAATAAATAATAAAAATTTCCGCGTCCGAGGGAGGATCGAACCCAGGCCGTCTACGCGGCAAGCAGGTGTTCTACCACACAGCCACGCTTCTGCTTGGAATTACATTGAAAATACTTCCTCTGCTTGGAAATACAGTGAAAATAACTTTCATGCTTTACAAACACACGCGTCCTGTATACAGGCGTCACAATACAACATGTAACATCGCAGTAATACTGCGTGGTACAAGCAGTGGCGTAAATAATGTGGGGGGTCAGGGGGGGTCCTGACCCCCCCCTGTATTCCACGCTGGGGGGGGGACACCCCATGCAAGTGTCCCCCCTCGAGATTTATCTTCCAAATGTCCCATTTGAATTTCTTGACAGTCAAGGACAACGCACCCTCCGTAAAACCAACTCTGAAATCTGAAGCACCTTCATTGAACAGAAGCGAAGTACTTCTAGCCAGGTGCATACCATGGGGAATACTTTTATGCGTTAGCACAAAAAGCGGTACAATTTTTATTGCATAATTTAACCCGAATAATGCAGCTGCAGGAAATGCTAGCACCTGCCTACGAGTTGCTATTAGAAACTTCGCCATGCGATGTTGCTTACTATTGGATACTCAGTGCTATTTTTTCTGACCAGGCGCCGATGCTTGTTTTACAATAATAATAATAATAATAATAATAATAATAATAATAATAATAATAATAATAATAATAATAATAATAATTACTATTATTATCATTACTATTATTATTATTATATGCGAATGTATAATTTAGTTTTATATGATTTAAAATAAAGCATATATATAAAAACAAAATGGCCGCCATTGCAAGATGTGTGTCCCCCCCCTTGTGGTCTTTATGGAATTTACGCCAATGGGTACAAGCGCACATTGCCATTGGCCGTCAGAACATGTGAATATCGTAACGACATCGTGGTTCAAAGCCGGCCACCCATTAGAAAAGGCACACACGTTACGGCGCGTATTCCCCTAACACCACGTAGTGGGTGCACAGCAAATATGCACTAAGTGGTTGAAGTACGCACTAAGGACAGGATATCGCTATCGCGTTCAACTCTTAAAGGCGAAGCTTAAGGGTCCCCCCAATTTTTTCTTACCTCTCGCGAGCCCGCCACGCGCTTCATTAAAAAATTAGGTTCATATTCGCAAGCTAAGCTTATTCGCTGATGACATTGCATTGATGAGTAACTAAGGGGACGAATTTCAGCTCATTATTGCTGAATTGGGCAAGGAAAAGTGGAACGGAATGACTGAAAATATTACGCAGAAAACTAAGGTGAAAAAGAAAAGAGAAAAAAAAAGGAAAAGAATAGGGGCAAAAAAAGACATGGCATAGTCAGTCGAATGGCCACAGGCTTTCGCCCAACACACTTTGGAATTTACAAAGTGTTCTTCAATTTTTGACTCTAGAGCGTGAGTAATGGAGGTTCCTTAGATCCATCGCACCTCCATCTAAGTGACTTGGCGAGGGCGGAACGAGGGAAAATTTCGCGAGCCCTCCTCGGGGCTCGCGGGAACCCCGATGAGGGGCCTGTTGAATCCTCAGGTTCCGTTGAACCCACTTTGAATAACCATGCCATATAGGGCAGGGGTCGGTTAACCTGCGGCCCCCGGGCCGCATGTGGCCCTCGAGGCAGTACTATGCGGCCCCCGAGCCGACGTCAGAACCCATCCCCTCCCCTTGTTACTTCCTATCTGAAGGCCGACTTGACATTTTTGATCTCAAATGGGGTTTTCGCTTGTAACCTATGTTTGTAAATTGTAACCTTGTGAGATGCGTGCAGAAAGTAAGCATGATTTATATTCCAATTTTGTACAGTATTCCCAATACGCGAACTTTTGTCTCTTGGCCGACCCCCCCCCCCCCCCTACCCGGTTTGCCTTGCGGCCGCCGCTGTGTTGGCTTGTGGCCCTTCGCCCGAAAAAGTGTCCGACCCCTGCCTTAGGGTGTTGGCTAGGCGCGCGCTGTGTACTTTTTAAATGCGAAGCATTTCTTAGCGAACTTCGGCGACTTTGAGCGTATCTATCTATCTATCTATCTATCTAGCCGCCTACGACTTTGGGCTCTCCTGGCCATATCGTTCATGGGATTTATACCAAATTTGGTATGGCATAACATTACTGTATGACTAACATGAATGACTGGTCATATCATGAAAATCATGACTAACTTGTCATGAAAAGTATGATTTACACGCCATGGCCATAGTGCTACTGAGGCCGTTTCCTTAATTTCATATATCCAAAAATTGGTATGATGCGACATTTCTTCATGACCAACATAAATGACAGGTGGTAATATGAAAATCATGACCTGCATGTCATGTACAACATGATTTACATGCCAAGCTCATGGCGCGCTGACGGCCGTTTCGCTAGCTTGATACACACCAAATTTGGTATTGCGTGACGTGACTGTATGACGAACATAAATTCCAAGTGATAATATGGAAATCATGACATGCCATGTGCAACATGACTTGCATGCCACGCTCATGACGCTCTCGGGGCCGTTTCGCTAGCTTGATACACACCAAATTTGGTATTGCGTGACGTGACTGTATGACGAACATAAATTCCAAGTGATAATATGGAAATCATGACATGCCATGTGCAACATGACTTGCATGCCACGCTCATGACGCTCTCGGGGCCGTTTCGCTAGCTTGATATACACCAAATTTGGTATTGCGTCACGTGACTGTTTGACGAACATAAATGCCAAGTGATAATATGGAAATCATGACATGTCATGACATGACTTGCATGCTGTGCTCATGGCACTCCCGTGGCCGTTTCGCTAGCTTGATATACACCAAATTTGGTATTGCGTCACGTGACTGTTTGACGAACATAAATGCCAAGTGATAATATGGAAATCATGACATGTCATGACATGACTTGCATGCCATGCTCATCACACTCTCGTGACCGTCCGGTCGTCCGTCCGTTCCACCAGCCGTGCCCTGGCACGGTGCCAAGTGGGCGCCGGGGCGCGCATACGGACGCCGGTTGCGTTGGACTCTACAGCGCTCGCGCTTTGCTTGCGTAGCGTCGCTGGGCCCAGCGTCTCTAATCATGCGAGGAAGGAGACGCGCGCATCACGTTCCATTCTTACCGACCCCGTCTCAGTGGGTACAGGCGTTCGAGGAACGCACTTTGGAATTTACAAAGTTCCGTCAATTTAAACGCTGGAACGCGGATGGCGTCTGCATGATGCGCAGAGCGCGAGAATAGGAACGCATGCGAAACGGTGGCAGATTCGTCTCGCGCCTCGGTGTGATTCGAGGTAAGAAATTAAGCGAACATAAGTGGCAGGTGGTAACACGAAAATCTTGATATGCATGGCATCTACAATGCCATTTACATGCCACGCTCGTGGTGCGCTTGCGTCCACTTCGCTAGCTTGATATACGTATTGCGGGACGTGACTGTATGAAGAACACAAATGACAGGTCCTAACATTTAAATAATGACATGCATATTATGTACAGCATGATTTGCTCCCTGCTGGCTGCTTCGCATCATATCGATTCCCACAGTGCGTGGGATCTGCCGGTTTTTTCCCCCCTCCATTGCCGGAGCTCATCGCGCGTGGTGAACTCCATTTTCGAATTGGGTACCAAAATCACGCTTGAAACGACCCTGGTAATGCTAAGCAGCGCGCGACTTCCGCTGCACGGGACGCAGACACGGCGCGCACCTATCAGTCAAATATGACCACAAGCGTCCCAGTGGAATACGCGCCACGTATGCAGCCAGCGTCGCACGCAAACGCATGTTGGCGTTCGCGATACGTCGATACTGGCTCGCGCCGCCTCGCTATTCGCGACAGCAAGATCGCGCTGAGACGCTACGAATTACAATCGTAGCGTTCCAGTGCGGCAGCCTTGATCAGTACAGCTGGGATCTGCCAAGCGAATAGAGCCTGACCATTTCGTGCGCTCGTTACGACGCATACGGTTACACAACGACTCTTCCTTGGACACCGGTCAGCGAGGTTCCGTCTTTGTGCTTCAAAACAAGGTAAGCGCTTACGTATCGTAAAGCAAGCGAAGGCTTGGTTTACATTGCTGTTCTGTTCAATATACGTTGATAAACGAATAGTAAGCAACGGTGCCTAGAAGCGGTGGTGTGTGAGCATTTATTTTAATAGCGACGGGCAGTGAAGAATTCCTCGGTGTTTGTTGGAATTGTGACTGGTTGTGGCGGACTTAGCTGTACTAAAGAAGTTCTTTTTCTTTCTTTTTTTTTTTTGTCATACAGTTTTTACCAAGACAATCCGAGTCACCGCGTTCGGTTAATCAGCACTGGAGTACGCAGGCTCTCAGGTTGTCCTGGAGCGATATATTTAAGCAAAGACGCCCACATAGCATCGACGCAATACTCGCACCGACCCTACTTTAGTTTACGTCATATTGGTGTACGAATGTAAGTTTCTGGTATTCTGGGGAAAACGTCGCTGGGCAAATAGCGGCACCAGTGAAACATTCGACGAGGGGCTATATGCGGTTCTAGCTATGATACTCGGTGATTGGATCGTTCTATATATACCACCTACGAGCCGGTTTCCGTACGGTGGCGCTTCGCGCGCACTGCTCGCGTAAGCGTATTGGCCGCCTGCACTAACCAGAATGCACAGCGGAGCTCTCACTTAACGGCTCAGTATTACCGACATCGGCCGCTAAGGGTATGTAAAAAAAATAGCCAGTTTTTAGAATAGGGTGCGCAAAGCTTTGCGTTAGCGTTTGTCGCTATAGCGAATGCGTCATATGCTATGCCTCATGGGTAGCCACGTTAAGTGACGAAAATAGCGTATCGTACCCAACGAACGCTATCTCTGCGTACTCTATTCTAAAATTGAGTACTAGGGAGATTTAGAATAGCGTGCGCAAAGCTTTGCATTTGCGTTTGTCGTCACTGCGCATGCGTCATACGCTATCCTCTTGCGAGCCACGTTAAGTGGCTGAAATAGCGGGCGACCGCAACAAACGCTATCGTTTAGAATAGCATACGCAAAGCTTTGCGTTAGCGTACGACGCATGCGCAGTGGAGACAAGCGCTAACGCAAAGCTTTGCGTACGCCATTCTAAAATTATTCGTTAAAAGAAAGACGATAACGACGACGATAACGGGAAGTGAAGGAGAACTAGATAAGCAAGTTAGCGGCGAAAAATAAAAGAACCTTGGACACCAAATCCACGTCGTGAGTAGACCGTGAATCACGTAGATGTTGAATCAACATAAGCGTGCGCAGGGTTCCCCTTCAGGGGGGGGGGTTCGTTGCAGCGCCCCCCTCACCTATTAAGTCAATGTACAGGGCCGACTTTGCGCCCCCCCCCCCTCATAGGTAACTTGGGGGGGCGGCCGCCCCCTCTGTCCCCCCCTCGATGATGATGATGATGATGATATATGGAGTTTATTGGCGCAAGGGCCATGCGATGGCCAAAGAGCGCCAGTACATGAGACAAAGGATGCGAGCGATGGGTATGGTGACTGGCTGTATAGGGGCCTAAAATTCCTCGCGCTAAAGGCGGGTAAAACTCATAGGTATTAAAATCATGCGAATGAAGTGAAATGTGTAGAGTGAAAATGAGCGGCAAACGGTTCTGATAATAAAGCTGTGGAGAGATGACAGAGCACGAATGTCTCTTTGATGCCCTTGTGCCCAAGGGCCGCGAGACAGGTGCTTTCTAGTGGATCTACCGCAACAGCGACCTCTCTTCAGAGGTCGTGCTGCAGATTACCAGGGTAGATCACTTGAAAACTACCAACATCTTTTAAAAACGCGAATAATGACTGATGTTTGACGATTGGATCCCTACCGATGAACATCGATGGATGAAGTGGTGTTTGCTCTCGGTAGGGTAATGGAAAGTGCTTTTTCCTAAGAGTGTGTAATTCCTTGCACTGGATTAAGATGTGGAGAACGGTGAGTGGTTCACCACATTTCTCGCATACTGGTGGATCGCCACCGGACAGAAGATATGAGTGTGTACTGTATGTGTGTCCTGTTCTAAGCCTTGTAAGTATTACTTCTGTGTGGCGTGACTTGTATACCGGCGGCCAATGACCAAGTTGCGGCTTGATAATGTGCAGTTTATTTTGTGTGTGCGTATCCCATGTGCTCTGCCAATAAGCCCTGATCTTTCGTTTAAGGAAAGGTTTTAAGTCAAGCGCAGGGATAGCTATTGATGTATTGGGAATAGTTTCGTTGGCGGATGCAGCTAGCTGGTCCGCCAACACGTTTCCTTGTATTTCGCGGTGCCCTGGCACCCAGCACACAACGACATGTTTTTTGAGCGTGTAGACCGTGCACAGGAGTGAGTAGAGGGAGACCAGGATAGGGTTTTTGTGCCTTTTCAGAGTTTTCAGGGCTTTTACCACGCTCAGGGAATCAGTGTAAACTACTGCACTTTGTAATGATAGTTCTTTAATGTGTTTAACGGCCGCTAGTATTGCATAAGCTTCTGCTGTGAAGATGCTGGTGTTAGGATGCAGAGTACCGGCAACTGAAAAAGATGGACCGACCGCTGCGTAGGACACAGAAATGTGGGTCTTTGACGCATCTGTATAGAATTCTGTGCATGAGTATTTATGCTGGAGTTCGAGAAAGTGTGTACGGATATGTGCAGTAGGCGCGTGTTTGGTAACTTCTACGAAGGATATATCGCAATCTATGAGCTGCCACTGCCATGGCGGGACATATGCAGCGGGAGCAGCCAAACGGTGTTCAAGAAGTGGCACGCGCATTACTTCAGATAGACCCCTCACCCGAAGTGCGTACGGCTGTCTCATAGCAGGGCGGTTGTCGAACAGGACAGAACTGGACAAGTCATTGATAGTGTCGTGTACGGGGTGTTCGTTGTTCGCGTTCACCTTGACGAAGTAGACAAAAGATAGGTAGGCTCTCTGGAGATGCAGCGACCACTCGTTCGAGTCAACGTACAGGCTTTCTGCGGGGCTAGTTCGAAAAGCGCCCGTAGAAAGACGGATGCCTAGGTGATGGACAGGGTCAAGCATCTTCAAGGCCGTTGGTGTCGCAGACTGATAAGTTATCGCCCCGTAATCCAGGCGCATGCGTATGAGGCTTCTGTACAAGCTCATCAGACATTTCTTGTCACTGCCCCATGCAGTGCGTGACAACACTTTCAGGATATTCATGGTTTTTAAACACTTGTTTTTTATGTACTTGATATGTGGCATGAATGTTAGTTTGGTATCCAGTATTAGGCCCAGGAACTTATGCTCGGTTGCGATAGACAGACGTTGACCATGTAGGTCAATGTCGGGGTCGGAGTGAATGCCTCTCTTTCTGGAAAACAAGACGCAGGTGCTTTTTTGCGGATTCAGTCGGAACCCGTTTTCCTCTGCCCACTTGGAAGCCTTGTTCAAGCCAAGTTGAACCTGCCGCTCGCACATTGCCAGGTTGCAGGATTTAAAACCGATCTGCACGTCATCGACATACGTGCAATAAAACATATTGCGTGGAATGCACAGTCGCAGGGAATTCATTTTGATGATAAAAAGTGTGCAACTGAGGACGCCACCCTGCGGCACTCCAGTTTCCTGGACAAATATTTGAGACAAAACACTCCCCACTCGTACACGGAACGTGCGTTTGGACAAATAACTTTCGATTATGGTTAGCATGTTACCTCGGACACCTAGGTGTGAGAGATCTTGCAGTATGCCGAAGCGCCATGTGGTGTCGTAGGCCTATGATCACCAACTTGCCCAATCGTCCACTTTGATAAGCATTCCACAGTCTGGAGATTATAAAGAGAAACGCGTTACCGGCCGCGTTTCTTTTACAATTTTTTCTTCTTTTTTTTTTTAAGGGCGAAAAATGATTACAAGGCAACTCATTCGCAATTACGCTACTGCAAGCCATTTAAACCAGAGGTAGAATGCACGATGTTTTTGCAATAATTTTGTGCTTGCCTGGTTCATATTGGCCCCCTAGATGGCACTACCTATCCAGCCAATGAGGGGTATTAGGCCTCCCACGTTTACGGCGTCGGATCGGTGTTCTAGGTCACTCTAGTAACTCTAGTCTCGGCAATCCGGCTAAGGTTAGAGTGTACTAGAACTGTACAAGGTGATCGCTGGTACTTCGGCTTATTTTGACTCGGCGACTGGAGCGGCTGGAGTCTCGACAAAGCGGATATCGCGAGTAGCCGCGTTCGCGGACATCGTTCGCGGAGTAGCCGCGGATATCCGGCGAGTAGTTTACGTTCCGTAAAGATTCGCTCATGCGCAGATCCCTTCCGGTATCCGGTAACGTTAAGAAGTATATGTACAAGCTAAAGAGCCCCCATTTTGTGAGAACGCCCGACGAGCAAAGAGCTCAATGGAGAACGCCGACAACAGCGGAAATGAGAGTGCGCCCGTCAATGCCGCTCGTCACCCGCCTTCCCCGAGCGGAAAGGCTCTAACTTTTTTTTCTAAAGCATGCTTATTGAGAAAGAAATTAGCCTAGCGAATTTCACGCATGGAAAATGCGCTTGGTCGGCAATGCGCGTCTTGTAGACTCCCTAACATTCGATGCTTCCAATAGCTGAACACAACAGCATACTCTCCTATAGAATCGTATGAGTAAGCTTTTCTGGCTAGAAAAAAAAAAACGTCCTCCGTAGAGCGAACTGCGTCCCGGTAAACGTTCTCCGCGTCAAAAGGCGGGAAGAGGCGAGCGCACCCCATGTTTACGTGGAGAAAGACGTACAGTGCGATTGAAACCGTTGAAACGTCGGACGACGGAGGAGGAAATCTCAAGCGATCTCAGCGTCTCAGCAAAGCAGCGCCGCAGGGCGAACTTGGTTCCTCGACTCTCGCACTTTCCTCCTCATCCGTTGGCCTCTCAAACCACGTGATCGCTACGAGGCAATCGAATCTAAGCAGTCTTGTGCCACGTGATTGCTGTGTGAATGGCGTCAAGGAGCACCGCATGGTGAGCTTGGTTGGCTTGGTCTTGAGCGTGGTTTTGTGTTCGACGTAACCGCCATCGAATCCCGTGAATGCGGCTTTGTGCGGCAGCGTGCTTTGTTTACCGTGTTTCTTGTCGCCGTTAGTACGTCGCGGTGATTGCGGTGGCGACAAGCGAGGCCTGGCGCCGGTTTTGTCTACGGTGTTTCGAGTGAACGTCAGCGCAACGTGACTGCCGGTACGTATTTACTAGCTTCTTTGTCCGTTGCGCGCCGTATTTCTTACGGTTAGCCGCCGTCGGTGCTGTTCCAGGAGCGATGTTCAGAAGCCTTTGACGTGTTAACATTGTTACAGCCACAGGCGTGCGCACGGGATGGCGAAAAGGGGGTGGGGGGGGGGGGGGGGGCGCAAAGTCAGCCCCATACTTTGACATAATAGGGAGGGGGGGGGGGGCGCTACGATGAACCTTGCCGACCCTTCCCCCCCCCCCCCCCATCTCTTGAAGGGGAACCTTGCGCACGCCTATGGTTACAGCCACCGATGTTTTACACGGTTCGGTAAAGCGGCGCTAGCGTGGCAGCGAAGGACAAGCGTTTGCGACTTGCGTGATCGGATATGAAATGCAACGCTTGCTTGGAGCCGCAACTTTGCTTTGAATCGTAGTTAGCTGGTTGAGCTTACAGCATATTAATAGGCGCATACTTTTACGTGGACGTGTTTTAATCAGTAATCCATCCTCTATCGCTTCACGCGTGACTTCGAGGGTCAGCCAGGAAATACATGCATGTACGGCTTTTCGCTTTTAGGTTCACGCTTGGATATGCCGCTGTGCAGCAGAAGCGAGACAAACTTTCATCAGAACTTTATCATTTATTATTCTGAAACGAAAGGTATTTCGTGCGCACGTCACATCGCACATGCATTTCTTGCTTGCTTGTTGTATTACTGCGAAAGCATTATGTTACCCATCAAGAAGAAGAAAAAAAACGACCATCGGTTCGGCGTCCGTCGCCGTGAGCATTCCACGCAAAAAAAATTATCTTCAGGCACCTAATTCGAAAATTGAGTTTACTCCGTTTTGAAACTGACCTGGTCTAGACGCAGAACTTGGTCCCATCCTCCAAAATTTGTGTGTGCCCAGCTCAAGCACATCACCAAATGTGACAACAGAGCCTTAATTTTCCACATGGGGTTTGAATGGCCCTGCCACCCGCGCTGCACCTGTGATCTGTACGTGTTACTACATTGAGTAAAACTAGTGGTGCCAAGCCTGAAGAAACAGCCGAGCTGGGCGGCCTTCTTGGGGGGGGGGGGGGGGGGAAGTGATTTTTAAAGTTAGAAGAATGAAAAGAAAAGTGGGCCCCGCAATTGTCTGCATCAGGGTGCGACACCTCAGCAGTGGCCCACGAGGGAAGGGATAAGGAGGGATTAAAAGAGATAGAGAGAAAAGTAAAGATGGAGAAAAGTAAAAGATTGGGAGAAAGGATGCTGGAATCCGTGGAAGGGGCCGCGATCGACGAGAGGTCGGCACGAAGCGGGCATCGCGGATCAGACGACCAGGCACGGAATCCAGCGAGAGAGGGATACGGTTACTGAAGTCCGAGGACGGGGCCCCGATCGGCGAGAGGTCGGCACGTAGCGGGCATCGCGGACGGGACAACCGTCAGGCACGGAATCCAGCCGAGCGAATCCCGCCTTCTTTGTTTCCATTCTCTTTCTTTCGTCCTCTCTGTCTTTCAACCTCATTTTGGTCTTTGTTTTGTCTATTTCTTGCCTTCTCGCTCTCCTCATTTCTGTCTTCCATTTCTCTCTCTCTCTCTCTGTTTCTCCCTTCCTCCTTTATATTTCTTTCTCTCTCGATCTGTACTTCTTTCTCTCCCTTTTTTTTTCCTTTCTGTCTTGCTCTCTGTTTTCCTTTTCTTTTTTTATTTCCAAAGTTTGCCCAACGGCATACACAATTAAATATATGAATGTCGTTTCTATCTCTTTTTTGTGTCCGTTTCTTTCTATCTCTTGCTCTCTCGGTCTTTCTATCTTTTTTTCTTCCTTCCCTTGGTTTTTCTCCATTTGTCTCTTTTTCTCTCTGTCTCTCTTTCTCTCGGCCCATTCGAGTTATTGCATCCCACGCCGGGCCAACCGGCTCAGCGGGAGGGCGCTCGCCGGGCGCACGGGCTCGGAGAGCGAAGCATAAGATGAAGAGGACGAAGAAAGCGCGTGCCGGGCGTAGTTTCTTGCATACACTCTGAAGCCGAACCTCCAGCAGCTCCGCTGTTGCAATAGAGATGTAAAGGACGGAGGTTAGGCGAATGGGTTGCAATGACGCCTCAAAGCTGAGCAAACGCGTTATTTCCATAAATCGGACTGACTGCGTTCGATGGCGGCACGCCGAGGTTACGCGTCTGGCTCGCCTGCGTGCAGTTCCTGCTTGTTTACGCGAGCCTTCAAGCTTTCCGCGTTGTCAGTAGTTTTCTCCTTTAGACCATGCTCTGCTTGCTCCGCGTGGAAACTTTTCCGGCCCAAACACCATGAATTTGTGCTCCACACTGGTGCAAATACTGCCCCAATGCGCCAAAAACTACTTCCGTAGCTGTGAGTGCCTCACGGATGTAACTTTGAACTTTACTTCGCATAATTGTCGGCTTCTGGAACACTAACATATATATATATATATATATATATATATATATATATATATATATATATATATATATATATATATATATATATATATATCTTTTTTCTCTCTATCTCTCTCTGTGTGCGTGTGTGTGGGGGGGGGGGGGGGGGGCGGCAGAATTCAAAATTCATCAACTTTCCCAAGAAGTTCTTTTTGAACATGTCCTTCAGTTTCAGTGTTTCAGAAAGCGATACATTGCAATTTTATTTTGCCTACGTCACGTGGGCCCGTTTGTTTCGGTGCTAGCGAAGTGCTCTTTTGCACGAAGCTCCCATGCGAACCGAGTCGCCGTACACGTGCGCAGGCCGTGCTTCCTCGACTCCACAGAGCTCCATGGCTACCGCGCCAGTCGAGGAGACAGTGTTCTCGGAAGGGGCATCGCGAGGGCCTACAGGGGACGAAACTGGAGGCGGCCTAGACGCCGCTAACAACTGCAACAGCGGCGGCGGCGCCGGATGCTACGAGCCTGGTGGCGCCACTGCGAGAAGCAACGAAGGCGCCGTAGCTACTGAAAGCGCCAGTAGTGGGCACTCCACCAGCACTCTCTACAGCGCCCCGAGCAACAGCGCTGGCGACGCCCTCGATGCACGTGCAGGAGATCACGCGACTGGCGTTGCTCCGGAAGCTCCTGGTGCCGATGGCTCCGAGGCAACATCGTCGACCGCGACTCCAGCCGCTACCGGCGGTGACAGGACTCCCGCTGCTGCTGCCGTTGCTGCCCCTGGTGGCGAGAACGGCAACTGCCGGGGCGGCAAGACGAGCGCTGCCCGTGCCGAGCCTGCGGTGGTTCCCCCCGTCGGTGCATTACGGCGTCTACGTCAACAACATTCCCCTGGACGTCGAGGACGACCAGCTGAAGGCACTCTTCAAGCCTTACGGAGAGGTGAGTCCCCCGGCTGCGCGCGTCATGTGTGTAGTGTGCATGTAGTTTCATTCCATTTCATTTTAATGTTTTCAACACATTACATGACTAGGGAAGGTACGGATAAAGGCTGAATAGCTGCCTGACAATAGCCCTACAACCCATGTACTGTTCAGCAGTTGTGTGAACATTCAGTAAGAAATTATACAATAGAAAGCGGATGCAGTGAACAAGACAAAAAAAAAATACTGTATAACGCTATTAGCAAGAGTTGACAACATGCTCTTTCTATAGGAACCTCGATATAGCGAATGTAGTATCTCTATATAGCGAAATCGCTTTCAGCGCGCAAGTACTTTCGTCGCTCGCGATATTGAATCGAAAGATTTAATACGCCATGTCTCGCAAGGTCTTTCATCGCGTCGCAATGACCTTGAACCGCCGAAGCGCGACCCCTAGCGCAGCTGTGTGTCAAAGATGGGACAAGCCCCACTACCCACCACTGTTCCGATAAGTATGAAGTTTTCTGCGGGCAGAATCGCATGTGCTAGCAAGCGGTAACTTCGAGCAGAAGCACCGGCGGTTCGAGTTCGGCAGGCACAGAGGGGCGCTTAGTTACACGCGAATGCTTAACACTTTTAATCATCCGCGTGATGAACGCTTTAAGAAACGCCGGGGCGGTCCCTTTGCAGCTTGATTGGTCAACCATATACACCGTGTATAAGGGCGGGGCGGTGATATATATGCTGCAACAAGCGTATTCTCCCCTACGAACACTTGTTATTAATCTTAACTAAGTGCCAGTCAAAGAAGCTGGTTCAGACAGAAACCCGGCAAGCACTAACTACACGAACGTCAACGTCTTCTTTCACGCTTTCACACTGGCACAATGCATATATTTCTTTATTTTTACATCACGCCGCGTTTTCCGTCTCATGAGTCACTGAAGGCTTTCGTCTTGATAGTCAGGCCGCTCTAAATCCTCGCCGTATGTCTTCATCAGAACAGGGTGGGCGAAGCTCGCGCAGTGTCGGTTGGTAGGCCAGCGAATGCGCATCGCCATCGCTCTCTACGTACGGGGCCTGTGCGTTCTGTTCGCAGGGATTGGATGCAGTATACATAACCGCGAGGGGTTAGATGCTCCCGTCTGAGTAGCAACGCGTGCCTTGTGTCGGCAGGTGCTTCGTATGAAGCTGGTCCGGCGCCCGGAGTTCACCAGCTTCCTGTTCGCCTACGTGCTCCTGGACTCGGACGACAACACCAAGCGCGCCATCCAGGAACTGGACGGCACCGTGCTCAACGGACAGCCGCTCAAGATGGAGCCCACGTTCGGCCGCACGACCCACATCTTCGGCATCGGTACGGGACTCCCTCTCTTTCTCCCGCTTCTCTAATAACGACCCTGCAACATATCTTGAGCATGTTCAGAAAACGCTGCCTCTCTGTAGTCGAGGCTCCCGAGAACACATGAGCCAAACATTGAGCGCGTCACGCGGCCTGCGACTTAATTACAATTAATTCTCCGTCACCTAAATATATCCCACCCTCTTAACAAATGTTGCCGTAAATCCGGAGTCCACGGCCATTGGCGGATTCGAGCATTGTGACCTGCCTAGTTACCTGCATTGCGACCTGCCTAGTTACCTGTGACCTGCATTGCGACCGCCGCGGGGTGCCGCCACGTGCCCGCGCGCGCTCACGATCACGCTGGAAGCAGCGTAGTGTACTGCTTTTCCCTGCTGAAAGTAAACCGCGCGTTCCAAGAAAAAAGAAATGCTCAAGGTCATGACCCGCACTGATAAGTGGGCGTTTCTTGGCACCTTGTCATCCCCCCTCATCCCCCCTGCGTAGCTTTCAGCGCGCTCGCTGGTACAAAAGGAGAGGCGAAGTGCTTAACTGTAACTACGCTCGTATACTTGACGGATTCTGAAATTTTGTGCAGCAGCCGCCTATTCGCGAGCAAATAAGTTTATAATTTTTTTTTAGTGAAACCATTCCATGATTGTTTGGGAAAGGGTTACAAGACTCCTTTTAACGGGATTTGACCGGCGGGGCTTTGACAAACCATACTTACAACTTTCTTTAGCTATCACAGGCTTCCCGTACGTGTGTTATTAAGGGGGGGGGGGGAGGGGGGGGAGGCGGGGGGTTTTCAAAAGAATTTCTGGCGATGCCAGTCTTTGTTGGCTTATGTGCGGCGCAGAACTTCGTTTTACCACCCTGTATTCGCTGTGGCAAGGTCCATGTTCATTTTTTTTCTTCCTCATTCACTTTTACGCAGGCGAAGGCACTCCGTACAACCGCAGTCGCGCAGCCCTCGAGGAGTGGAGGCAAAATCGAGACGCGCGGGCTAACGGCAATCGCAACAACAGACAGCACGACGACCAGTGGCGAAGGGGAAACAACGACCGCAACTACCGCCAGGGAGACCGCAGGTTCGGCGACTGGAACAACGGGTACCGCCGCTACGGTGACCGCGGCAACTACAATGACCATCGCCACGGCGGCGGCGGTGGCTACAACCGCTTCGGGGGCTACCATCAGAACAACAACCAGTACAACAATCGCTACGACAACAACCGCAACTTCTCCAGACGCGGTGGTTACCACGGAGACGGCGGCGGCGGCGGCCACTGGCAACATGGTGGTCACTCGTTTGGCGGGCGCAACCAGGGAGGGGGCTACAGGCCGGCCGATGACGGCCAATGGCGCCAGCGTGGCCGCGGCCAGAACCGCTACGGCGATGACTTCGGTCGCCGCGGCGATGGCGCGTTCGACGGCGGCAACCGCAGCGGCGAAGACGACGGCTACGCGAACTACCAAGTCTTTCAGGAGGCCAGGCGCAAAATGCGCGACGCGTGGACCAGGCGTCTGGAACGCATGGCCGCCGAGGGGAACGACGAGGAGTGGCCGACGTTCGACGAGCTGCTGCAGCTGGTCAGGCAAACGCCTTACAACATTCCGACGCGCGACACCGCCGACATCGACGACGAAGCGGAGGATGTCGGTGGACAGCCGGTCTTCTGGTGGTCCCGCGACTCGGCAGCCGAAGGGGGAGGAGACGGCTTCGGGCCGGCGCAGGCGCCGCGCACAGTTCTCGAACTGCTGCGCTGGCGGCACGGAGACGAGGCTGTTGCTGAGGTCTTCCGCAACGTCCCAGAAGAGGAAGAGAGCGGAGGCGCCGACGGCGGGAAGCAAGCGCCTCGAGAAGACTCGGAAGATCGCGACGCGGTAGCCGTCGACAACGTTGGCGACGGAGTGAGAAATGCAGCAGTTACCGACAAGCGCGACAAGGCGTGCTTGGAACAAGAACAGTCGTCAGCCGAAGTGCGCGAAGTTGGGCAACAGCCAATTCGTGGCGATGAAAGCACGCTTGCCGAAGGGAAAGCCCAAAAGGAGAGCATTCTTCACGTGGAGCAAATCGTCGTGCCCGGCGCAGCGCCTTCTGGCGAGGGGGGAAAGTTCCGACAAGGACGAAGACGGCGTCTCGGAAGATGGGTCCGCAGGCACTCCGTCCACGCTGAGCTCGTCGTCGGACGTGTCAGTCGACTCTCTCGACCTCTCAGCCGAGGACAGTAGGGAAGGACCAACCGAAGACGACACGTTGCCCAGCGAGTTCGCCTCTCGATGCTCCGTCTCGCTCCCCAACCTCATAGAACACGCAGAAGACAGCAGTGCTGATGGTCAAGCCAACAGGCAGCAGCCGCCGCGACCGTCGAAGGCCGGCGATGACAAGAAGGACGCTGACGTCACTGAACATCCGTCGAGGAGAGTGATCTCGGCCCCCCGTCTGCACTGGTGAAGGAGCGGGAGAGCGTCGGGGATCCTCGATGAACACTGATTCGGGGGCCACCGCTAAACTGGCGCAGGAGATCGCTCGGACTGATTCAGCTGGCCCGAGTGCGACAGACAGCGCGGGACAAGAGGCTTCAGCAGCCTCGCAAGATGTGAAGCCCGGCAAAACGGAGAGAAACCTCAGCGTAGCGGACCAGCTGCAATTCAGTGTCGAGACGACGAAAGACGACGCTGAACACGGAGAAGCGGACGACGCACGACCGCAACGTAACATAGGAACGGCCACTGCCACCACGGTGGATAGGGTGGCGGCGTTATCGTCCGGGAACAGCTCGCCAGATGCCGAGGCGGTGTGGCACTCCGAAGACTCTGAAGAGTGCGAAGACGAGGCGGATGACGACGACAACGACGATAACGACGAAAGCGACTACTCTTCGGAAGGGGAGGCCTTCTGCACGGAGATCATCGTGCGCATGAAGAACGCCAGGAACGCCATGCACTTGTCGGCTCGCCGAGGGGTGGTCGAATCCGGCTCCGCTCACGCAGCGGAAGAAGGGCGTTTGCCTAGCGAGCGTCCGGCTTCGTCGAACGTCATCTCCCAACTGTTGGCGGCTAACGAGGACGTGCCCCCACAATCGGAACGTGTCGAGGAATTCGAGTTCGGCAGGCCCTCGAGTGGCATCGCTGTCCACGCGTCGTCGGCAGAGACCGACTTACGCTACAGGGACAGCGGTGAGGTGGCCGCGGTCGAGGAACTGGCGTCTGTTGTGCACGGCGTCAGTGACGAACTCCGCTCTCTTCTGCTGGACGATTCGGAAGGCGACCTAGCGATACGCACAGGGGCCGGAGGCGCCGGCGAGCGAGGAGCGAAGCCTAAAGAGACTCGTCCCTTCCAACGGGCGAAGCGGCGCCAACGACAGAACGTGGCCGACAGCATCGCGCAATGTTCGGCGCCCGGTACTCATCCTCCGAGAAACACGGCGCGCGAGAACGCGCTTAGCGAGGGCGACAACCGCGACGTGCGTCAGAATGAACAAGAGCAGGACCAGAAGAAAGTTAACGGAGGCGTCCAGACATCAAGCGTACTCGGGGAAGGAGGCACCCGAAGGGCTCCCCGCCGTCCTCGCAAACGCGTCCTCGAGGACGACTCGGACACGGACGACGAACTGTCCGACTCGGACACGGACGACTGGGTGCGTCGAACGACTTCTCGGGCCAGACTGGGTGAATATAAAGTGGCGGACGACGCCGATTATCAAGCTGAGGTCGCTGGAGACGTCGTAGTTGAACGGGCCTGTGCCGCGACAAAGATGGACGAGGGACGTGTGATCGAGCAGCGCCCTGTCGAAGAGGGCGGAGCTTCGGGAGATGGCCGTCGTGCGACCGGCCAGGAAACGGGGGGGCGACGTCAAGGTCTCTTCCCGAAGTGACGTAACGTCCGGAAGTGATGGAGTGACGTCCGACTACGTCTCGGAACGTGAGGCTAGCGGTCCAGACCGCGGAGAGGAGGACCGCGAGGCACAACGGTTGGAGATGACGTCCGAGGGCATTGAAAAGGGCGCCCAAGATGGCGCCGGCGGCGGCGCGCAACAGACAGCAGCCGACGAACAAGGGCCGGCGCACAGTTCACGTGCCGGCGGCGTGGACTCGAGCGAGACGGGACGGCGCGACGACGCGGTCGATACGAGACGCTCTCCTCGCGCTTCGCGCCGCGATGAAGAAATTGAATGCAAGCCAGGCGACGACGGCAAGTAGCAGTCGCAGCGCCATTGGCGTCTACGCGCGGCACAACGTTTCTTCTATTGCTCTGAAGACTCGAGCGCAAACTCCGCCGAGGACGTTTATTCCCAGCGATGTCGTGGAAGGCTCTGGCAACAGAGGGAAAAGGGGGGAAAAAATGTTCGGCAAACAGGGTTTGGAGCGCCGCCTCCATCCACTTTGGGTCTTGTATGCAGCCAGCGCAGATTTTCTTGATCGTTCTTTCTTCACTTCATGTCTTGTATTTGTTCATGTTCAAAGCATCCCAAAAGGATCGCCTTTTCATTCCGCCCATTTGTGATGATGTGATATTCATTCTCCTTCAGAAGTTGTTAATCGAGGTCGACTGCATTTTGGGTGGGTTGCACCGAGTGCCGCAGTCATCTTGGAAATTGTGTGGTTTCTGTTTGTTTTTGTGTTTGTGTTAATAAAGAAATGCTTCAGGACACCTTGTTTTGTGATTACTTGGGGAGGGCGGATTATTATGCCTTGGGCTGTGGCCAATTTCTTCATATCCGATACTGCAGAAAAGGTCGCAGCCTCGGAAGAATAGCAAGCGCACGCCACTAGGCGTGGGTCGTCCGCGCCATCATCAAGGATCGTATATTTTGGTTTCTCTTGTCGTTCGCGGGACGCTCGGATGCTGTTCCCTTAACATTTGCCCCTTTTTCGCTCTTTGTGGTTTAGAGGCGCTTCATGCGAATGATCTCCGTGGCGACAGCGGTGCGGCGGCTAAGGCAGCGATTGCGCGCCAAAGTAGAAGTAACGAGCTCGACATGCGGGTCGCATTGTGCAGGGTCGTAGATGCGCGAAGCGTCTGCTTGCCTTTGTGTTCTGTGGTAGTAGTCTGGCGAAAGTCTGTACTTATCGCGGCCTTTTCATCTTCTTCTCGTCATCATGGCTCACACCCAATGCAGGGGATTGGCCGAGTAGTAGGTGATTTTTTTTTCTTTTTTGGCGAAAGCTGCAAATACATAGGCATGGGATCTGCCGAATTTTTTCTTTCTTCTTTTTCTCTCTGTTTCTTGTATCTGTATTAGAGCACAGCTCTTAGCACAGCAACGTCGCCGTCGGTGGCGTCACCCATAGACATGAAGAAATAAAAGGAGAAGGAGAAAAAAAATGCCCAGAATCGAAGGGGAATTGAACCCGGGCCCTCTGCGTGGCAGTCGAGTATTCTACCACAGAGCGTGAAACTGGTGCGTGAAACTCATTTGCAAGAAGACCATATACAGGCGTAATGTCGGGCAAGGAATTTCGTTAACCTATGTAATATAGCGTGGCAGAATGAAATAACCAGTGATGACACAATGCGAATTGCGCAACGCGTGAGTGGTTTAATGCTTCCCACCCACTGCAACGTGCTCAGGCCATAATTCTTCATCGTCATCAGCCACATGCGGCATCAGCAAAATGCACATAATACCTCACAGATGTGTAGCAGGGTACCTCGCTTATCCGCAGTAAAGACGAATGATGGCGTAGTGGGTGCTGTCCTACTTCTCAAAACATGATTTGTGGCGTAGTCGATACATTGCGGAAAGCCAAAACATCAAACCCAGTTGGCCTTGCTCCAACACGAAGCTGCGCTCAGTATTCACATTAGACAGTAACGTAAACGTCGGTGATTTTTAGTAACTGCTGCTTTCTGAATTCTTTGTTTACCTATTTCTCTGCTTCTCGCTGTATCTAAACTTGTCCTTCCATTTCTTTATCTATCTCCTTTCTCTCTATCTTTGCTTCCCTTTATTTTTTTCTTTCGGTCTTGCTCTTTTTTTTTCTATCTCTTTTCTGCGTCTATGTCCTTCCTTCTCTCCGACTATGTCGTTCTCCGTCTTTTTGTCTTTATTTCTATTTTTTTTATCTTTCTCTATTCTCTATATCGCTTTCTTTCGTTTCTTCTTTCTATCTCTTTCTTTCTTTCTTTCTTTCTTTCTTTCTTTCTCTTTATTTTTCTCTCTCGGTCTTGCTCTTCGTTTTTTTTTCTATATCTTTTCTGTGTCTATGTCCTTCCTTCTCTCTGACTGTCTTTCTCTGTCTTTTTGTCTTTATTTCTATGTTTTGATCTTTCTCTATATCGCTTTCTTTCGTTTTCTCTTTCTATCTCTCTCTCTTTGTTCTCTTTGTCTCTTTCTCTCTTTTTCTTTTTCACGTGTTCTGCATGTTAGAGAGAAATAATAATTGATAGGGTTTTAGGTCCCAAAACCACGATATCATTATAACAGACGCCGTAGTAGAGGGCTCTGGAAGTATCGACCATATGGTGCTCTTTAACGTAACTACACGGGCCTCCAGCATTTCAGCCTCCATCGAAAATGCAGGGGAGAGGGGGGTCAACTGACTAGTAGGAGTTGGAGTCCCTCCCACTGGCTAGGCCGACGCTCTGCAACCTCGTAAAGAAATACGGGACATGACGGCGACGCCGACGGCAAAAACCAGCCGAGAGTGTCCATATAATTGCTATCGCCGTAAAATTTGCCAAAACGGTTGTACTCGGTGAAGAGCTCGTAATACTTGGGCTTCTCCTCACTACATGTGATATTTGGGAGAAGCCCGCTTGCGCGTTTCTTTATGTGTGCTATACGCATAGGCGTGCGCACGAGGGGGGGCAGGGGGGGGGCGGCCGCCCCCTCAAATCACCTAAGATAGGAGGGTGCAAAGTCTGCCCCCTTACAGTGACTTAATAGGGAGGGGGGGCGCTGCGATGAACCTTCGCCCCCCCTTCCCCTGAAGGGGAACACCCTGCGCACGCTTATGGCTATACGGACGATCGCATTCGATAAATTGCTTAAGTTTAAGTTTGCAGCTCCAGCGCCGCTATAAAATTAACGGTAAGAGTCCTGCAAATCCGGTCTCTTCCTAACGCCGAAGCAAGCAAATTCGTGCCGTAGGCATCGTTCCTAGGTGTACCACTGATTCGTAAAAAGTAAATTTGTGCAAGCGGCCGGAAAGCACAGAACACGACGTCACACGAGATGGAATTAAAATTTTCTCAATTTACGCGCTGGCTTGTTTGTGGTGAGCCCTAAGTTAACTTATTCCTGACTAGAACTAGGACTTGTTTGACGTGCTTATGAACTATGAAGCTGAGCCTTTGGTGAGTTATTCAGCAGAACAGGAGGAGCGTCCCCCCTGGTAAGTACATGGCCGAACCTCAATCTGAGGAGAAATGTAACTTAAAAGGGAGAGAGAGAAATATACAAGAGAGCAAGTCTCTATCTGTTTTAACAGAGTGCCTGGAAAAATACTAGTCGTCCAGTCTTGCTGATGAATACACGGGGGCGCTAGGAGCCGTCACAAGCTACGGTTACATATGGCTCTGCAATTACTGCATATGCCACCTTTAGGTAGCAGAATGAAAGAAGGAAATTTTCTAGGGCTAGCTTATTTTGTTTGATACAACCTTAATTAAAAGCAGCACATAATTAAGCCAAGGAAGTTATAAGGAACGTTAATTGTACTGTTTTAAGTGTATTGCAGTAATTGTGATATAGATGTTAAGGAAGTAAAGGGGACGAAAAGACAACTTGCCGCTGGCAGGGACCGAACCTTCGACCTTCGGATTCCCTTTAGGTAGCAGAGCCGTGCGTAGGTTCACGTAGCAACCAAAGCTATGCGGCGAAGTCCGCACTCCGTTTTTGCAGCCGACATGCCCAGAGTGTCGTCTACCGGTGATGAACTTATCTAACGATCATTAGTGTCAATCGAGTTCTCTGCAGTGGCGGCGTCGAGAAATACGAAAATTGGCCCGAGCGTCAGCATGTTTGCTAGCGGCGCTTGGAGGACAGACGTGCGATTCTGGTAGCTGAAGGTAGCATATGCAGTGAGTAATACTTAGCTCAGGCCACCAAGATCTTCGGGAGGGTCGCAGACTGGGGACATTGCAGCTCACCGCCATCCACTTCCCGCCACATTTTGCGGGAACATGTAGAACTTTGTCCGCTAGGGTTCAGAAATGAACTTAGCAAGGGTAGTGACGAGGACGGGACAGGGAGAACACACACGAGCGCTTATGATCAGGGTTCAGAAAGTTTAACCCATTATCAAAGTTTACGCAAACG
Source organism: Rhipicephalus appendiculatus (assembly GCA_030522465.1). NCBI lineage: Eukaryota > Metazoa > Arthropoda > Arachnida > Ixodida > Ixodidae > Rhipicephalus > Rhipicephalus appendiculatus. The sequence continues at coordinate 9,478 of JALIZH010028973.1, read as the reverse complement.
TTGACAGCGTAAAGGGATCAGTGGGCTCCGAAAATGAAGTAATTCATGGGCTACTATCGTCGAAATTATCGACGAACGACTACAGTGATTCACGCAGAAAACTACGATTCCTTCCGTCGAGCTGTAGCGTGAATTCAATTTCCCTGTTGGAAATTTTCCTTCTTTTTCTCTTATCTCGAACTCACGGTTCAGTCTACTGATAATAAATGGTAAAGAACGTTGGCAGAAATATAGGTCAGACGGTAATAATTAACGTGGTTGCAATAATGCTACGACAGCAGTAAGCCGCCCTTCCGACTAATTAGCAGATGTTGAATCGCGTCCGGTGTCAGCATCCTGCTATGGATTTCCGAAGGTTCATTCGATTTTGTCAATTGTGTGGCCGCGTCCTACTAATAGGATGACTCCATAGAGGCATCGCCGCAGTGCTCGAGAGATGACTCCATACAGTCCTCGTGCAGGCGGATGAAGATAAGATTAATAGGGAAGACATTTGCTACATTCGCCCTTATCATCAGATTCATAACCGGATAGCAGGTTTCTTCCGAGTCGCGATAATACTACAGGTCAGTAAATGCGTCTTCGGGCGTAAAGAGCAAAATATGACGATCAATCATGCGGAGCACCGACGCGTGATTGATCCGACGTGCAACACGTCTTCGTGGATATCCGACGTGCAACATGTCTTCGTGGATATCCGACGTGCAACATGTCTTCGTGGATATAGTGTATCGCTGTCTTGTGACTTGTAACCGGATAACGACCACACTGCGGAGGTTCCAATGAATTGGCGATAATGTGGCTAGTCTATTCCAAATTATTTTGTTTTGTTTTTAGTTTTTTCGAGCGAACAGCCTCTTTGAACGTTATCGCTGCAATCTGCCGGCAGATATATTGTGACGGGCTAGAAGCATTTCGCGCGACTTACGTATGAGAAACGAGAACAAAAGCCACGAGCGAGAAATGATCCGTATGTACACGTCATTCTTCGGACTCACTTTTCGAGATGGAAAAAAAAAACAACAAAAAAACACCTTCGCTTGGACCATCCGTTCAACGCAGATTAATGGATGCCGTGTAAGAGAACGTCACGCCATCTCTCAGGCCAACTTTGGCCACCAACGTATGCTGTGCAGTGCGGCGTCCCGAGGGATCACGCAGGGGGAGCCCACGAGCACGCCATCTTGCGCAGCACAAGGCGTGGTTGGGCTCAAGGGCTTCAAGGCCCAAGCACGCCTTGTGCTGGGCTTTTCAGGCCAAGCTTGTCATGAGTTGAAGATTTCGGTGGTCGTGGCGGTGGCGTTGTGCTCGAAAAAAAAAAAAAAACCGGCGCCAACGAGTGCAGATAGAAGCGGCCCTCGAAGGTGCTCCGATCACATGCGTATTTTAGATGTGAAGCATCTTATGGCCGAGCTTAATCCGGTGTGCGGCGTGACATCCCTTACTGCGCATGCGCACACCCTTTAAAAAAAAATAAAAATCCTCCTTTCCACCTCTCTCTCCTCTAGGCATCCCTCCCCGCGGCAACCACACTCTCACTGCGCATGCGCGTCCCCCCCCTCTCTCTCCTCTCCTACCCTTCCCCTCTCTCCTCTAGGCACCCCTGCCCGCGGCGTCCACACTCCCACTGCGCATGCGCGTTCCCTCCTCTCCTCTCCTACGCTCCCCCCCTCTCTCGCCTCGCGACGCCGACGCAGGCAGCGTCTGCTAGCGAGTTTCTTGGTTGAAAAAACCGACTGCTCGCGCTGCACAACCGTTCACTGGCCACTCCGTATATATGGCAATGGATTTCGACCTGCAAGGTGGTGCCGGTGGGAGATTTCTCCTGTGCGCTGTGGAACAATAAAAATTCGCAGCGTGCGCGTTAACTAAAAGCGGACTGCGGGTCTCTGTGTCCAGTGGGAGTCTTCTGTCTCTCATTGCCCATTAGCAGCGATTGGCATGTTCCAGTAGGAAACACCGCTCCATCACTGCGTGCTTTGCGCCCCCCCCCCCCCCCCCCCCAGTTTTCTCTCCTGCGCAACGCTGCGATGAGCGCCAGCGTCAACGCCACCGCCAGTGTAAGCGTTAGCGCCCGCTGCTTCACATCTACACATGGTTCCCTTTAGCGGGAGATGGTGTAATTTTTTAAGTACAGTTTTCCAATAACCAGTCCTATGTCAACTGTGGGCTTGACGGCCATCAGCCGTTTCTGATATGGCAATCTGATTCTTTTACCGAGATCACTCGTCATTTCATGTTGCCACATTTCATAGTTGCCTGAATATGATGACGATCATAATGATGTAGGTTGCCGGCGGTTCCACGGCAACCTACAAAAGGGGCCCGCCTTTTCTCCTGAAATTTCGATGGAGGGTGTGTTTTCCCGAAAATATTGAAACTAACTTTTTTTCTGAGATATTCAAGGTCTTCAGCAACACTCCTCCCCGCCCCGGAAAAAATACCCGACTACGGTCCTCACTTGCAGCGTGCTACTCAAACACAAAGAAGTAACAACTGTGACAGTTGTCAGTTCGCCCTCGTTCTGCAGTGTATACCTGTCCGTTCATTTCGTGCGTCCTCCTTGTGTTTGAGGAGCGCGCTGCTAGTGTCGAGCTTTGACAGTAGTTAGTTCGCGCTCGTCCTGTGTGTTCTTTACGTAACCTTTGTGCTTGACCAGCGCGCTGCAAGTTTCGAGTTGCTTGCCGTTCTTCGCGTAACATTCCAATTTGTCGCTATCGCATTCGTTGCTCTGTCCTTGCGGCGAAACTTTAACTTGTTTTAAATTCCCAACAGAATTCTTAAAATAGAGGCTATATTGAGTACTACTTACTATTTGGCAAATCGGGTGTAAAAGAATGACGAATAGGTTACCCTTTGAGAAATACTGCCTAATGGCGTAATGAGCGACATAATACCCATCAGTATGTTATAATATAGTGTTCTGTGCCAATTAACGCGCGTACACAATTTTACGTTTCCTAAGTACACACTCAGGCAAGCACACAGTCTGCGATACGTAGTCTGATGCTTTTATGCGCGCCATAAAAAAGTGCTGGAAATTAAACTATCTACATTATTATCCATCCCTGCTCCATTCTGCGCTTCATACGATGTAAGAGGAGCTGACGCCGAGAAGCAGCGCTTCTTTTGCGCTGGCTAATGGAATATGCAGAGCCGCGGCGCATGCGCGCGGAGTACGCGCATGCGCAGCGAACCACAGTGCACAAACGCGAACCGCTCCCGCGCTCACTTCCCACTCTTCGCGGTGTGTGCTGCAGTATGTGTACGCCTACACAGTCGCCGCAAATTGGAAAATCCTGATTACAAATATCTTTCACGGCGTTTTCTACGTTGCCATTCAGTGATAAGGCACTCTGACCGGTAAGATTTCCGTTGCAGTAAAGAAAACAGGCACTCCAGAAAACATTCAAGCAGTTCCGCGTCGCGGACACTGATGAAACAGCAAAGGTGGTGGCCTTTTAACGCGATAGCGTTAAAGAGCTCGTTTCGCAGAAATTCCGGCGTCGGCGTCGGCGTCGTAGGTTGTGAGCGAAAAATCATCATCTTGTCCGTGACCGAAAAATCGGGAAAGATGCAAATAAAATAAATAATAAAAATTTTCGGGTCCGAGTGAGGATCGAACCCGGGTTGTCTGCGTGGCAAGCAGGTGTTCTACCACACAGCCATGTCTCTGCTTGGAAATACTGTGAAAATAACTTCCTCTGCTTGGAAATGCAGTGAAAATAACTTCCATGCTTCGCAAACGCAAGCGTCCTTTATATAGGCGTCGCAATATAACATGTAATATCCCAGGAATATTGCGTGGTACAAGCGTACATTGCCATCGGGCGTCAGAATATGTGACTATCATAATGATTCCATAGTTTAAAGCCAGCCACCCATTACAAACGGCACACACCTTACTGGGCGTATTCCCTTAACACCACGTAGTGGGTGCATAGCAAGTTCGAAAACATTTCCCACATTTGCCGCGCATAATTTCTCCTGGTTTAAAGCATACTACCCATTACATAGTACGCACTAAGTGATTGAAGTACGCACTAGGGACGGGATATCGCTATCGCGTTCAACTCTTAAAGGCGAAGCTTAAGGGTCCCCCAATTTTTCTTCGTCAGGCTATTCAATTTCTGTTTTACAAGTCTTTCAGATATGGTGTATCACTGCTCTTTATTAAATACTCCTTGTTAAGCTTTGAGGTTGTAGTATAGCCACCACTTTTTATAACCACGAAGTACCACGTGACAGTGGTGTGACTACGGTGTCGCGCACGCCATTTCTTGGGCTAACTGTTGCCTTGTTCCTTTTAGACGCGAAGCAGCTTAGAGCGGAGTTCAATCCAGTGGTGGTGGTGTGCGTCCTGACCACCTTTACTGCGCATGCGCCTACTCTCTCTCCCACTCTCCTCCTTTACGCAGGTGTTCGGTCGCCTTCTCTCCTCTCCTCCCCCCCCGCGCTGTAGCCTGTAAACCCACTCCCACCTCTCCCTCCCCCATTTCATATAAGCTCGCGCGCTCGGTCGAGGAGGTCTCGCTTGAATTGTGCGGTCGCTCCGTCGGTTCCCGGTCGCTGCAGTTGTCTCGAAAGCCTCGCTACCCTCGCCGCAGACTCGCGTTGTCTCTCTGTAGCGGAAGCGGTAGCTCGACGCCGACGTTTGGCTTCGACGGCCGAGTGAACGTAAACGGAAACTTGGTGTGCACCCCTAATGCTGCTTCGCATCCCCTCATGGTTCCCTTTATTGGGAGATGGTGTAATTTTTTTAGTGGAGGTTTTGTGTAGTGAGATTTACCCAGTTTCCGCTGCACAAACGCGTTTATGATGATGATGGTTTTCTGGTAGGCCGCAAAGATTTCTGTGGCACATACCCGTTTGTGGAGCTAACCGTTGCCTTCATTTTTAGCGGACCAGTAGTGAATAGTGGGATTTACCCAATTTCTGTGACGCATACCCATTTATGATGCCCACTTGCGTCACCATGGATACCGGACATGAAAGCCTCGACTAAGAACAGCTCCGCTCTTATAATTGGTTGCCGGTCCCTTTCACACAAAGTTTATACACCATCTATAGTGCCCGAGGGTTAATTGGTGTATTCATGTGGGAGGTAGTGGCCAAGTACTGCACCAGGGTGGCCAATCCTGCTGCTCTGGTGATGGAGTGCAGGGGGAGAGAGAAAATTAGGTGGGCAGATGAGATTAAGAAGCTTGCAGGTATAACGTGGCAGCAGAAAGCACAGGACCGGGTTGATTGGCGGAACATGTGAGAGGCCTTTGCCCAGTGGGCGTAGTCAGGCTGACGATGATGACGATAGTGCTCGATGTAGGGCTTTAAGTGAACGAATGGCTTTGGGAAGGCTCAGCTATTCGATTACGTCGGCAGAAGTCGTCAATGGTTCCTGCCGAGCTTTTCTTTTAATCTCTTTTTTTCCTTACTTCCGATTAATCTCTATTCTCTGTTTCTCTTTTACTGTTACGCCACCACTTTCCTGACATCCGCTTATGTTCACGCTTCACCGGAATTCCATTACGCCCTTCTCTCTTTCATGTATTTTCCTTTCTTTTTACCCACCAGGCTTCCTGCTTGCACAGAATGCGACGCGGCACCTCTCGTTCGAGCGGACTGTCGCGAGGCCAGCGCATTGGGGAAACGCCAAGTCCGAGCACGGAGCCTCCTCGTTAGAGTCAAGTCCACCCTACTTCTCTCTTTAAGCCCGTGGCCTCACAGCTCTTAGCGAGCGTGTACGCTTGCTCTTGCGAAGGCTTAAGTGCATCGCTCTACCTGGAGGACGAACGAACGAAAGTAATGTTAGACCTACAGCGAAGTGCCAATCGAAGGGCATTACATATACTTAGATGACTTGCTACAGGTTGTGCCGTTAAGACCAGTTAGAACGTTCTTTGATGCGAAACCCATGCCTCGTCACACTCGAGAAGCGACCGTCGGTGTCCTCAACACGAAGTGATAAAAAAAAATAATAATAATAACCATCGTGTGATGACTTCATCACAGCGTCACAGATCGCCAAATTTTGTGACGTCACATGGAGGCACTGACGTCACTATGACATCAACGTCTCCAGGCCTATCCAGGAGGCACTGCAAAACCACGTGAGAAAGGTGCAGAAAACTTTCGAAAGTGAGGGGGGGGGGGGGGTCGGAGAGATCCATACTGAGAAGCAGAAGAAGAACGCTACTTTCTTCCGAGTCATCTTTGGCCAACGCATACGGCACAATGTGACTATTCTAAATTATTTCTGTGAGGCACGCCAGGTCATCTAATTCCTAGGCGATCCCAATGCCGGAAACAAAGAAAACTTGGCAGAGGCATGTGTCCAGCTATTCGGGATTAGCGTCGCTGATTATCACAGCTGGAACCTCGATTTGCTCGGTGACTCAGGCATAGATCCGTGTTCTCTCTTAATGATGGTTAACATGTTACGTGTTTTGTTCGATAGCATCTACGTAATTATTCACTACGCGGATTATATTCCAGGTAAATCGAATCATCAATTAAATATGTGTTGCGACAGCCCTCCTGGCAGGAGCCACCGACTTGATGGGGAGCCCTAGACCTGCCCTCATTATTTTCCTCGGGAGTATATTGAAGGTCTTGTCACGGTCACTGCGATATCGCTTTCAAAACTCCACGAGAATACCTGGCACTGCACTTATATGGGAGAGCTCATACAATCCGTTCACCGCCACTTCAGATATAGTGTATACAGAACGCCGCATCCCTTGCAATCCCTAGCGATAGCGTCGATTACTTTCCTGTGTTGTGCACTGTTTTAGCGGATGCTGTTAAACGAGACATCGCAACTGTCGGGAATTACCTGCCGTGCAGAAAAAAAAAAGAAAAAAAATTAAGACCGCTTCGCACTAGTGGTGCCTAGCCTGAAGGAAGTGCGGAGCTGGACAGACTTCTTTATTTCTTTTCGGTTCTCTCTTTCTTTCCTCCTCTCTTTCTTTTTTCTCTGTACCGGATTTTCCCGTCTTTTTTTCTGTATTTCTTTTTATTGCTATTTTTCTTCCTATTTTTTTTCCTTTCTTTCTCTCTCTATCTGTTTTATTTCTGGCTTGCTTCCTTTTTTTTTCTACTTTTATACGTGGTTTTGCCTGCGTTACGCCAAGCGACGACAGTATACGACAGCATACGACAGAGTGGGCTCCGCACTTAATATCATCATCAAGACGGTCGAAGAACAAGAGTATAGTTCACTATAAACAAGAGTGAGAAGACTTCTCCTTAGCGCGAGCGCGCGCTCAATATGCTACACATGGGTGTGCTATGCGTGGTTTTGCCTGCGTTACGCCAAGCGACGACGACATCATACGACAGCCCGGTCACCCAGAGTGCTCCGCACTTAAAAGAAAGCCAGCAAGGTGGCTTGGCTCAAAACATACTCGTAGATCACTCGCGCAGCAAAGACCTGACTTGCTCTCCACAATGATGCATTTTGTTTCACCGCAGGGCACGAGTGCGGCGCGGCAAAGCGTGTAAAATTTTCGCCATGCAGTGAAGCGTTCTACTGGGGCCAACGCGGACGTCTTAAATTGAATTGACAGCGTATACCGAACATTTAGTGGGTGAGCATATAGAGTTCAATAAAAGAACTCTCAACTCTCAACGCGTACGCACCCAGAAGTCAGAAATCTCAGTGTCTTTTTTTTTTCCTTTTAACATTTTTAAAGTTATCTGCTCGCGCCTCGCTTCTCCTGTCTTTTGTCACTTTCCTTCCCTACGCATATTAGCATGTCAGCTATTCCTATACAAGATTTTATTTTAGATTCATGGGCGCCGCCATTTGATTGTTTTGCCGGATTTTCTATGACGTAATATGAAATGATCATGGTCATGAAACGCTGAATGTACCGACCCAAGCGTATTCGTGCGTGCGAGTTCACTGTAGCACTGTTTGTTTATTTGATACGGATACAATAACTGCAACGTTATCAGTCCAAGATGGCGGCGCTTTAGCGCGTCGGAAAATGGTGTATAGACTATTTTCCGTAAGACAGCTGGGCGCCGCCATCTTGGGCTGTTAAGCCGATGTTTTCTTGTTTTTATAAATCGGGACGAAAATTAATAGGACCATGAAACATCGTGCGCACCAACCCGACCGTTTTCATGCGCATGCGTCTACCGTAACACTGTTCGTTTAGTTGTTAAAGATAAAAAACACAAAGGTTAACAGCCCAGTATGGCGGCGCTCAAACCCATCCGTAAAATAGTCTAAACGACGGCTAACTTTCTTGCCTTTTCAGTAACGGGTTCTCGATCTCTCTCTCTCTTTCTCCTTCCCTCTCCTTCCCTCTCTCTCTCTCTCTCTCGCGCTAATTGCGTAATCAACTGTAGAGATGACGTCGACAGATTCGCAGGTACAGCGCGGGCTTAGCTATATACCTGGCGCCATCACAGATCTCTGGCTGACGAGCGTTATCCTTTGTCTGGAGATTTAATTAATACGCTCGATTGGTGACTATCGGCTACCCTCGCAGGGCAGCAAATTTAAAGGCCGCTGTGGCCACCCACATCTTCACACAGAGCGATCAAATTACCTCAATTACGGCCGTCCTATAAGTTATAAAGTGCGAATTTGAGCGCCGCTTACGCAAAAAGCAAGCAGCGAACAAGTGGTAGAAAATGAAAAAAAAAGAAAGAGAAACGCCAGTGGTTAAGCGATCCTGGGGGGGTAACTTTGGTGTTTTACATGTAGAGCACGAAATCTGACGATCATGCAGATTTGCTGAAAGAGCCCCCCCCCCCTCCCCCCCCCCCTTTAACGTGCAAGCGAGCGCTCGCGTATCGTGCGCTAATTGGAAAGTCGAGCGCCTGCAGCTCCACGATGTCACTACCTAACGGATCGCTGGTATTATTGGCCCGCACCGAGTCACGCTATTCGCCAATCCCACGATGACGTCTTCTCCGAAAGCCAACACCGCGCGCGTTGATCGATCCTTACGTCTATCATGTTTGCTTTTTGAACCCGTTATCTCTCTCATGTGCGGATCCAGGAGGAGGAGGAGGAATAAACTTTTGTTAAAACCAGCACTTAAGTTAGCCGGGCCTAGGCCTCCCACATCTTTATTATTATTATTATTATTATTATTATTATTATTATTATTATTATTATTATTATTATTATTATTATTATTAGATGTGTTTTAGGAGAGGTGGGTTCCGAGGCATGGCTCCGGTTCCTCTTCTCTTACGTGGTGATTGCCATATACTCAATACTGGCTTTGAAACGGTGATCGGTAACGTCGATAATCACGCGAATGATTACGATCGATCAATCAATCAATCAATCAATCAATCAATCAATCAATCAATCAATCAATCAATCAATCAATCAATCAATCAATCAATCAATCAATCAATCAATCAATCAATCAATCAATCAATTATTTAACGTACCCAGGAACAACCGCAAGGTCTTTGTGATGACGCAAGCACAAAGAGATACTAATAGTAAACA
>JALIZH010028972.1:0-10329 GCA_030522465.1 Rhipicephalus appendiculatus | reverse complement strand
AAGAGCACTGTGAGAGATAAAAGGCACGTTCGTGTAGCTTCCTTCATGGCTTTGGAGGTGGCGTAGTGGGTTAAACGCCCGCCAGCCATCGTCCTGGAACGAGAGGTCATGGACTCAACTTCTGGCAACGGAACATTTCCTTCACGTTTTTTTTTTCTTTGATGTCTGGTCGCGTTTATTTTTCTGACGTATTTCCGTGACGGAATACGTCATGAAAGTCTTGGTGGACTCCGGGCGTCGGCATAAAACACTTTCGTGTTCGAAAATGTCGAAGTATATCAATCAAATGAACCCCCAAAAACAACGTGCTTTAAATGTGAATTTAAAAAAAATGTTACTGTCCCGCTGCAAGGGTGAAGCAATGTACGCGATAGCAACATGGAATGCTATATCAATAAAGGCTCGAAACTCACTCCTTTATAACTAGTGGGCGCTGAAGCGAAAGAAATGACCTTGCTGTCAATGATTGAAAAAAAAAAAAAGAACATGGCTCATCCCTCCATCATAGGAATCGGTATAACACGAAAGTGAAAAAGTGTCTTCACAGAAGTAGTGCTTATTGTGCAGTGATTATGAGAGTTCGTACAATGTCTTTTGATGTTTTACAGCTATAGCACCGTTTGACGTGGATGCACCCACGTCGACGCCTAGTGGCATATCTCCATCGCGACGACTAACGCCCATGATCATGATTTAACCGCTGTGGTAGTTGCACTTTTTAACCTATACCTGGACACAGCGTATCGGGAATCACGCGCGAAGATGGCATCAACAAGCACGTAATAAACACTGGTACTGTGCACTTCTTCAAAGCGTTGTCATTTCAAGAGAGGAACGGCACGGCACGCGCTCCCGAGGGATGCGGTAACCTACGTCTGTGCTCATGCGTACACTACCAGACTGCGCTTCAGCAACACGGGAGGCAGAGCTTGAGCCACGAACGCGCAGGCGTTCCGCGTCCCGCTGGCCTCCGTCTCGCTCCACCAAGGCACCACATTCGTCCGTCGACATCATTGCCTTTCTGCACCGAGCACTTATATTAGTCGGTGCTATCGCACTCGAAATAGTCGGCGGCGAAACACCGTTGGTGCATGTGGAAGCTGCACTACTGCGACAACGAGCCATCAGGGCTGGGCAAAGATACTTTGAAATTGTATCGCGATACGATACAAGATACTCGGGCCAGAAGTATTGGAGATACAGATACAAGATACTTCCGGAATGAATGTATCCGATACGATACTTCCCAATTGTATCTTAAGATACTTCGATACATTTGTAAATTTGCTATTTTAGGTCTATAAAATCAAGTAGCAAATTCCTATTTACAAATGTGTTTAATGATAATGTCTTAATTGCGACCAACTTTGTTTATTTTTAAGAAAATATATCCTTGAATCTCGAAAGTTCTGTCTTTCTTGCTCAATGAGCATTAGTTTCCTTCCGAAACAAGTTATTGGAACATGTTTCCTTGACAGCTCTTTATAAGCTGCGCTATCAGTGGTTTTTACTTGAGACTTCTGGAAATGATGGGTGTCGCTGCTCTACATGGCGACGAGCTAGCGTGTTGCCGTCTAATTGCAAGAACTTCAATAAGAAGCCCGGTCACACACCTTACTTCAATAAGAAGCCTCTGCACTATGGCACAAATACTGGTGCAGAGTCTTAACTTGTCCGGAAGCGCAGTTAGAGCTTTCGCAATACCACATCACCCGACAGCTGCAACGCAGCAACAACGCTGGCAGCGATATTTAATGAGAAGCATCATGTGAAGACGATAACTATCGAGTCAGCGCATATAATTCGCTGAGGATATAAAACTGCAACGATTTTTTTTCATACTCTACTTATCTGCTTACGTAAAGCGTTTGTTAGCAACATGTTCACTAACGTGCAATCTTTTGCCATTTCCTCTCCGATAGCACTTGTGCCGCCCAGAAACATCCCAGATTTACTGTACCTGACAAAAAACATCGCAGGATGTCACTGCTATTCACACTATTGCAACATTTAGCCCCTGCTTACTTGCTTATTTGTAGCCCTAAAAAAATTTACGGTGACCTAAAAAAGGAAAACGAACATACCTAAGGGAAATAGCAAGGTGCTCGGAATTAAAAAAAAATGACCGTGAATAAGTATACAGGGTGTTTCACGTAAGTAGAACCAAATATTAAAAAAAAAAGCGTTTAACCGCGACTGAACGAAACCAATGGCATATGGTTTACCGTCATGTGGCGTTAGTTATAGTATTTTTATATTCAGCTTAATTGGTTAATTAACTAAGGTCAATTATGCAACATTTTTTAATATTCACTTTAGGGCCCACCGCGTTCCGTCACATCGTAGAGCACGTTTAAAGACGACCGAACCAATTCTTTTTAGGGGCGAAGCTCCTAAGGGTGTGGGTCTGTCCCTCCTCTGTAGTTGTTGTAGTAGTAGTAGTAGTAGTAGTAGTAGTAGTAGTGGGTAGGTAGATAGGTAGGTAGATAGCCAAGTATAGTGGAATATACCCACTCCACGTGATAAAGATGACGATGACGCAGTATAGTGGAATGTACCCACTACACGTGATAATGATGAAGTATAAGCGCGTTCCAGTATAGTGGAATGTACCCATTACACGTGATAACGATGAAGTATAAGCGCGTTCCAGTATAGCGGAATGTACCCACTACACGTGATAACGATGACGCTGATGACCATGAAGTATAAGCGCGTTCCAGACCACACATTCTCTTTCTGCCATGGATGAAAACGATCGAGCTTCGTCCACTCATCATCATTCACTTCGTGGATATGGCGTGATTTTTTTTGTCGGTGTTCATGCTGCTTGGTGAGTACTTTCTGGCTTTTAAAGGGAGCGCGCGAAATATGAAATAAAAACCACGTGACTGCGGTCATGCGCTATCGCACTGCAGCGCTCTCAAACGCGCATCTAGCGAAACAAGCGGGACGCGGACCGTCAGCCTGTATCGCTCCTTAGGGACGATGGTATTTCTTTGTCGTGTGTGGCGGTCAGAAATGTTGACGCGCTGTGGAGCCGATGCCTGAAGCCGCGGCCGCTCATTTCAACGAGGTCCACGTGCCTTTTGTTTCGCTCGAAGCATGCCTGAGAGCGCTGCAGCACAATAGTAGTCATATTTCTCCACCTTTCTTTAAACACCGAAATAATCACTACGTAGCACGTAAGTTTCCACAAAAAATCAGATCGGTCGTTCTGGAATGCCCTTTACAACGTATACAACGAAACGTACTTGGCCCTAAAGTGAATAACATAAATGTTAGTTTTATTGAGGAGGCTTAGTGGCAGCAGTATCAGTTTGAGAAGCAGAGTCCAGCCGACGTTTATTGTTTCGCATGGTGGCGTTTCTGCAGCAGTATCTTGTATCTTAAGATACACGATACATTATTGAATGTATCGGACATACAGATACAGATACTGGTTTTGCGACACGTATCGCGATACAGATACAAGATACCCTAAGAGTATCTAAGATAGTATCGAAGATACATGTATCTTCGATACTGCCCAGCCCTGCGAGCCATCACACGCTAACACGAAGCGAAAGGCAAAGAGCATAACTAGTGACACATAACTGCGTCCAGGGCGACTCCCCGATGCTAGCGCGGCCAGTGTTTGTTCCTGCTATCGAGACGCTTTCACCATGACCTCCGAGATTGCGCGCCGGCGCGCAATCTCGGACGTCATGCTTTCACTGTGTCGCCGACTAATCGTTCTCTATCGGTGCTAGTGTCATGCCACATTACTTCTCTTCATTGCTCACAGACGGCGGCACCTCCCAGCGCCGCCGACAGAGAGCACCGAGCGAGAGAGATTGCGTTAGAGATATAAGGCGCGTTGGTGGAATGTCCTTCGTCTATCTCTTTAGCTCAGTCGGTAGAGCGTCCGGCGCATACCGTCGTGGGGCGAGGAGTCGGAGGTTCGATTCCGGGTGGGGGGAACATTTTTCTAAAAGTTTTTTTCTTTCTCATTTGGTGGCGTTCATTTTAACAACGTCATATCCGTGACGGAAATACGTCACCAAAGTCTTGATGGTCCCCGGCATAAAACACTTCCGTGTTAAAAGGAATCCGGAGGGCTCGTTTCTTTGCTTGACACAACCTTAATGTTTGACACAAACTTCATGCTGTGTGTGACATTCAACGCAAACTTTGCAATAACATTGCAGCAGTCCCAAGCTATGAGCCATCTGTAGATATTTTATAAAGATGCGACAATGCGACAAAGATGCGACCCGGTCGGTCATAATATGCATTTCCTGCCACCGGCATCCGGCATCTCGCCACCTCTTCCTCTCTCCGGCCCCTATCTCCATGCGCTTTCCCTTGACGCATGCGGCCGGCTCGTCCCATCTTTGCTTGACCCGCGTTTGTCGCCAGTGCTCACGCGCTTTCACTTGCAAATAGAACATACGATGCGCGGCGCGACGCTATGGATTTGTCCTTTATACGGAACACTGGCGGTGACGGCGACTAAAACATCAAGGGACATTTGCGGCGACGGCAGAAATACGCCTGGAGCACACATATATAGTTGCTACTGCAATAAAAGAAAATAAGTTAAAGCTGCTCGGCCTCATTCACACATTGCTTCTACAAACCTAACTTCGAGTAATGACGCACTGGACGGGACACTCGCCCGCCTTGGAGCAAATGTCACACTATATATATATATATATATATATATATATATATATATATATATATATATATATATATATATATATATATATATATATATATATTCATCAATAACATTATTCTTCAAGCAATACGTAACGGTGACCAAAGTCTCAAGAATAGAGTGGTGTAAATTTCCGTGAAGTCCGCCGCGGTGGTGTGGCGTGGCGCTTACAATGCCCGGTGGCTGAATCGAAGGTCGCAGGTTTGATCCCGGCCATGGCGGTCGCGTTTTGATGGAGGCGTATAGTGCTAGAGGCCCGCGTACTGTGCGATGGCAGTGCACGTTAAAGAACACCAGATGGTCGAAATTATTGTTGCCCTTCACTACGGCGTTCCTCATAATCATATTGTGGTTTTGGGACACTAAACCCCAGATATTAATATTGTTAAGAAATTTCCGTGAGTCTTCCTTTTTATTTCATGCGCGCATATCAATTTCCTTAGTTTTTCGATTGTCAAGCGGCGCAACGTACCGTAAAAGTTACTGTTAGGAGACACCGACGCAAGTGCAACTATCTTGAGCACTGCTTTTTATCGAGATAAAGTAGTTCGCGTGATACATAATAACTTACGCATGTGCCAGCATGCACGTTAGCAGAAAGAGCTTTAAAGTCGTTTGAAAAAATATATATGGCTTGGCAGTATATAGCGACACTTTGTAGAGGAGGTGGCGGAGAAGTTTTTTTTTTCTTTCTACGAGGCAATCTTCCAGCATGGCACACTAACCACGCCATCGTTAAAAAGGCAATACAAGGAGCTAGAACACAAGAAAGGCCTAAACTCACAGTAGTACTTGATTGAGAGTGGAAGCTCGCGCAAGCCAGAGAGATTACCTTTGTAACGAAGAAGGGTGTTTATTGTTGTAGAAAGCAGAAAAGTCTTTACCTGAACGGTCGGGAGGTATCTGAAATGCTGTAACGTTGTGTTTAGGACGCTATCACTACAGGATCTTGACATTTACTTCAGCACAATACGATTTCGCGTAACGGTGATTCTTGACAGTATTTGAAGAGTGGCCATAATATTTGTCCTGACTTGACAACAACATATAATCCACTTGGTGCCTCGAAGCACGTGGTGATTTTCCCGATGTGGGGGGATAATTTGTTAGCTGCATGTAAATTGATCTCGTCTCGGCGCCCTTATACGAGCAGATTTGTCGACCACATCTGAGATTTGTTCCTAACGTTTATATGTGACAAAAGGAGTGTGCCGCTACCATCGTAAAAAGCGATGAAAAATCCTCGGTACACAAGGTGTCACTGGACGTTTCCACAAGCGGTCTTGAAGAAGACAAGTACACTTGTCTAAACGCCGGTTCTCGTGACGCTCTGTGTTTCGAGGATGTTTCATCGCTTCCAAATTCTATCGTCTCTTGACCTTCAACTATCACAAAACGCCATATATTCTTATTTTGGGCTCACGCTGTTGTATTTGGTAATGTGCCTGAACCTCCACGCCTTCTTCAGGTGACACTGCATGCGCGCGGTACGTTTTGTTCGTGTGTGTGCGATTCCTCTTAGAAGTAATGGAAATCAGTGAAGACTTAAAGATTATTATGAAAGAAACGCGCAAGCAATATTGCTTCTCACTAAGTTTTGTTAACATTATAGTTAACGCTAGCTAGCATAAGCCAGCTGAAAAGTCACTGGTAGCCAACTTTACAAAGTGGTGGTATTGCGCAAGCAAAGAGGCGAATTGAAACATGCAGGCTTTCAGACAATTATTCACCAAAACTACGCATTTTTCACGGTTTGTCTCTCCTCAGGCAATGTTAATAATATGTTCCTCTCGTGACAACTGATACCGGTTTCTCCATTTGTCCTTCTGATGAGGAAACGACACATATTCTTTTCAGGCACTTCAAACGCCAGCTTTCGATTTTTTCATGTCCTCCACAGCCACCTCCCCCCCCAAAAAAACGAACTCAGTGCCAACTTACAGATGAGGCAAAATGCCGAGCCAATGGCTTAGCGCTTCGCACGGCAATCAAAAGCCAATTTCCGAGAGCATCTTTCGTTCTACCGCTGTCTTTTTTTTTATTACGTTTCTTTTTCTTCTCAGAGAAACTATCTCGCTCCTAACAGCATTCATGCTGCGATGGGAGATTGATGTTGTTTGCGCAATGGCCTTATACTTGAAACTCAACATCACGTAGATCAATATCACACCATTATGTCCACATTACACCAACTCCAAGCAGTATCGTCCAGCCTTCGCCTCTGGAGCAAAAGACTATGAGTTACGTCAACCCTCTTGGGACATCTGTAGTCGCGCCTGTTGGCAAGTCTGTCGCGATGTTGGCTGAGACAACAATGATGGCGTTATGCAGTGACTCCAGCAACGCGAAGCCTCGTTGCTCGATGGTCTAAATGCCTTTTTTTTCACTTTGAACGGCTGATGGATGATAAACAGAGGTTGCACATAAAGCCTTCAAATGCCCGCGCCGACCATTGATGACGTGTTCAACGCAACATCTATGAACGACATCGCTCCAACATAAATTATTACAAATATCGGCATACACACTGTGACCGCAGTGGCCTGTGTCCTGCGTCTAACATATATTACTGCTAAAAGTATTTGTTCGGCCAACCCAGGTACTTAGCAGAACCAATAACGCTGAAAGGGCATACCGCATACCGCTAGGCAACAACGCTAAGCGTGTTTTGCTAACTGTCGTAAGCAGTTAGCGGAACAATCCGCAGTTTAAGCAAGTATACTTGTGGAGTTTTTTTTTTTTTTCAAAAACAGCCAAATGCAGAAACCGAAATTGGGCTAAATTTCACGGGAGCGTAAAGCGCGCCTAAGTATTTTTAACTTCTAAAACAATTTCAATGAAAATAGGGCCATTCCTGATTGTAACGTGAAATCAAAGAGGCAGTTTCTAATCATAAATGAGCCAAATGCTGCAACTGTTTCAAACACAGCCACATTCATTAAACCGGCACTGCGTCAACAATCGTGACCAAGACAACCAACATGGTCTCATAAAATGCTTCATTTGTGTCCTAGTTGCTTTGCTATCGTGCTTACGTTCCACAATTAGTTTTTCTGGGGCCAGTTGGCACTTACTGAACGATGTGATGTTCTAGGACAAACTCGAAGTAAGAGGCCGACTTTCCTACTTCTTTTTTGCCTCTTTGTGTTTCTTTTCGAGTTTAGCGCTACAGTATCATGATCTCCTTTCGCTTTAACGCGGCATATTTGAAATAGAAGACATATGAAATGCAGATATTGGGCACCGATCTATTCCTTGAAGAAGGAGAAGGGATCCGAAACGGCAAGGCGTAAAACGATTTCAGAAGAAGAAGAAGAGCTGAGCACTTTACAAGGCCTTCAATAGATCCCAAGAACAAGAAAACACTGCTGACAGTCCAGAATAGCGTGCCTTTTGCACGAAGGACCACTCGCTCTTCAAGTATAGTAATCGACATTACGCCCATACGACGAAGCACGGCACCAACGGAAGCACAAGGATGATGTTAATTTTATCGCAAAATATTGCTATACCGTACATTCGATTAATTTTAGACTTATGTTACGAGCTAATTCAAGCCCAGATGAATTGTTCCAATCTATATGAGCCAAATGCAAATTTGCTCCTGAATGCGGACGATTTGGGCTATACAGATTTTAGCCACAGTATAGATTTGAGGTATTTAGGGGAAGGGGAACATACCGACAAAAAATTGTTTGAGCAAGCTCGACCATATTGTCAGAAGCAAAAAAGTACGTTTTTCTCAGTTTCAGTTAAAGTGCATTTGGCTCTTTTTAGAAAAACAAAAAAACGCCACACATATTTATTCGGTATATGAATGAATGAATAAACTTTATTTCAAGTCCGGCTCCTTCGGGCGAGGCGGGGGGAAGAGGGTATTGCCCCCTGTTCCGTCCCACTCTCCGTCAATGATGGCGGTGCCTCAGATGACGGCGGGAAGTCCTTGGACCCGGGCGGCATCTTCGGCTTGCCGGACGGCCCAAAGCTGGTCGGAAAGCTTGTCGCTGGTGAGTGCCGCCTCCCAGCGGCAGCGACGCCGACGCAGCTGATCCGCAGTAGTGCCCGCAGCCGCGGCGGCGGCCGGCCCCTGCCCTCGCGCGGTGGTAGCAGCAAAGATTGCCCTCGCAGTTTGTCCCTGCCTAGCATGCGTCGCGTAGTGAGCGGCGGCAGCGACATTTACTCTCCCGGCACATTCCCAAAGCATGTGCCGCAGTGTGGCTCTTTCCCCGCACGCTTTGCACACATCCGTCGGGTATTGACTCGGATAACAAAGGCGTAGGATCGCCGGGCTGGGGAAAGTGTTGGTTTGTAACAACCTCCAGGTTACGGCCTGTTTTTTGTTTAATTTGTCGTGTGGTGGTGGGTATATGCGTCTGTTTAGTCTGTAATGTTGTGTTATCTCGCTGAATGTGGTCAGGCGATCGCCCCATGACCATTCCGTTTGCTGTTGTGTTGTTAATGATATCGCCCCGCTCTCAGAGGTGTATGCGGCCACCGAATCAGCCGCGGCTCGGTGAATGAGACCTCGAGCTGCGGTGTGGGCGGCCTGATTACCTGCAAGCGGGACGCTAGTATATAGAAAAAATTATACTTCGTTAGCATGAAAACTGGCTGTGTGGACAACGAATCGGTACAGACAAACCCCTTTAAGTTTGCGTTATTAAAATAGACAGTGACGGCATGATGGGAAATATTATATTAAAAAAATTTCACCATCTCCCGCTAAAGGGAACCATGTGTAGATTTGAAGCAGCGGGCGCTAGCGCTTACACTGGCGGTGGCGTTGACGCTGGCGCTATCGCAGCGTTGCGCAGGAGAGAAAACTGAGGAGGCGCAAAGCACGCAGTGATGGAGCGGTGTTTCCTACTGGAACATGCCAATCGCTGCTAATGGGCAATGAGAGACAGAAGACTCCAACTGGACACAGAGACCCGCAGTCGGCTTTTAGTTAACGCGCACGCTGCGAATTTTTATTGTTCAACAACGCACAGGAGAAATCTCCCACCGGCACCACCTTGGAGGTCAAGATCCATTGCCATATATACGGGATGGACAGTGAACGGTTGTGCAGCGCGAGCAGTCGGTTTTTTCAACCAAGAAACTCGCTAGCAGACGCTGCCAGCGTCGGCGTCGCGAGGCGAGAGAGGGGGGTAGCGTAGGAGAGGAGAGAGAGGGGGGGACGCGCATGCGCAGTGGGGGTGTGGACGCTGTGGGCAGGGATGCCTAGAGGAGAGAGGGGGGAGCGTATTAGAGGAGAGAGAGGGGGGACGCGCATGCGCAGTGGGAGCGCGGGGAGGGATGCCTAGAGGAGAGAGGGGGGAGCGTAGGGAGGGAGAGAGGAGGGGGAGGCGCATGCGCAGTGAGGGTGTGGTTGCCGCGTGGAGGGATGCCTAGAGGAGAGAAAGGGGGGAGAGGAGGTTTTTTTTTATTTTCTTAAAGGGTTTGCGCATGCGCAGTAAGTGAGGGGCCTCGAGGCACACCACCATCACCACCACCACCACCACCACCACCGGATTAAGCTTCGCCATAAGATGCTTCACATCTAAAATATTAGCACAAACAATGACGTAAATTGGTGACCTGTTGCACACAGGCAGCAGCAGAGTCAACCGCTATCTGCACGC
>JALIZH010028971.1:0-12629 GCA_030522465.1 Rhipicephalus appendiculatus | reverse complement strand
CTTTCGCGGCGCTGCAGTTTTCAAGTTTGAAAGTTCGGAGAGCTTTAGTCTATTCTGTGTTCAGTGAAAAAGTACGCTAAAGAAAAAAGAAACGCAACAAGATTTTTTATTTTGATGCAACGCCGCAATTACATCTAACATTACATTTATCCAATCACAGGCCTGCGCCATTCATCGTCATTTCCGACCGCAATAGTTCTGGCGAGCACCACTACGTGTTGATGCGGTCAGCACCGATGTTTTGAAGCGTTAGAGGGCCCCTTTAAGTTTTAGTTGAGCGTCTGCTACAGCTATGCAGACGCAGCCTGCGATTAGGAATATGGCTTGCAGGCTGCGTCCGCCGACCTGCTGCGGATGGCCAACTAAAAGTGTCTAATACGCGTTTAATACAGAGAACGGGTATGCCTTGAATAAATAAGCCTTCCACCCTTCTTTGGGTGTTTCAGGAGGCTAAACAACATGTGCACATATTTTTACCCGTGACTGAAAAACATTTCAATGCTAATTTTTCAGCAACTCGCGCAGCGAGTGCGCGAGATTGCGAAGTCGACGATATACCGGAGATGAGCATTTACGTATTATTATTTGCAAGTGAACGTATTAGAAGAAAGAAAAAAATGAAGCACACGTTGCCTTAATCGCAAGCATCTTCTTGGAAAAAAGCCGGCAGATCCCACGCACTGTGGGAATCGATGTAATGCGAAGCAGCCAGGAAGGAGCAAATCATGCTTTACATAATTTGCATGTCGTGTTTTACATGTTACGACGTGTCATTTGTGTTCGTCATACAGTCACGTCGCGATATACCAATTTTGGTATATATCCCGAAGCTAGCGAACTGGACGCAAGCGCACCATGAGCGTGGCATGTAAATGGCATTGTAGATGACATGCATGCCAAGATTTTCATGTTAACACCTGCCACTTATGTTCGTTATACAGTCATGTCACTCAATACCAAATTTGGTTGTATATCAAGCTAACGAAACGGCCGCGAGCGCGCCTTGAGCGTGGAAAGCAAGCCATGTCGCTCATGACGTATCATGATTTCCATACTACCACTTGTCATTTATGTTCATCATACAGTAATGTCACTCAGTACCAAATTTCGTGTATCTCCAAGCTAACGAAACGGCCGCGAGCGCGCCATGAGCGTGGAAATGCAAGTCATGTCGCTCATGAAGTCATGATTTCCATATTACCACTCGTCATTTATGTTCGTCACACAGTCATGTCACTCAATACCAAATGTGGTGTATCTCAAGCTAACGAAACGGGCCGCAGGCGTGCCATGAGCGTGGCATGTAAATCATACTTTCCATGACAAGTTAGTCATGATTTTCATGATATGACCAGCCATTTATGTTCGTGATACAGTCATGTCACTCAATACCAAATTTGGTGTATATCAAGCTAACGAAACGGCCGCGAGCGCGCCATGAGCGTGGAATGCAAGTCATGTCGATCATGAAGTCATGATTTCTATATTACTACTTGTCATTTATGTTCGTCATACAGTCATGTCACTCAATACCAAATTTGGTGTATCTCAAGCTAACGAAACGGCCGCGAGCGCACCATGAGCGTGGCATGCAAGTCATGTCGCACATGACAAGTCATGATTTCCATATTACCACTTGTCATTTATGTTCGTCATACAGTAATGTCACTCAATGCCAAATTTGGTGTATATCAAGCTAACCAAACGGCCGCGAGCGCGCCATGAGCGTGGAATGCAATTCATGTCGCTCATGAAGTCATGATTTTCATATTACCACTTGTCATTTATGTTCGTCATACAGTAATGTCACTCAATCCCAAATTTGGTGTATATCAAGCTAACGAAACGGCCGCGAGCCTGCCATGAACGTGGCATGTAAATCATTATTTTCATGACAAGTTAGTCATGATTTTCATGATATGACCAGCTATTTATGTTCGTCATACAGTCATGTTATGTCATAAAAAAATTTGGTATAAATCCCATTAACGATACGGCCAGGAGAGCACAAAGTCGTAGGCGGCTAGATAGATAGATAGATAGATAGATAGATAGATAGATAGATAGATAGATAAATAGATAGATAGATAGATAGATAGATAGATAGATAGATAGATAGATAGATAGATAGATAGATAGATAGATAGATAGATAGATAGATAGATAGATAGATACGCTCAAACTCGCCGAAGTTCGCTAAGAAATGCTTCGCATTTAAAAAAAAGCTGCAACTAGTGTAAACAAAAAAAAATAGTTGCAGTTCTAGGCAACATAATTACTTGCACCTCTAAGTGCAGCGACTCATTTTCAGATACTTAGAAGCTTGGCGCTTCTGGTTATTGCTAACGTTAATACTTTTCATGAAAAAGTGGATGCGGGTTGTTATGTAAAAGGCAGTGAGCTCAGCTGCCACATTTTCACAGTGGTCGGGGCAGCCAAGTCGCAGCGTCGTCTTCACCTTAACCACCTCGACAATATCAAGGATACTGTCTGCATGTAACTCTAAAAGGCTGAAGCATGTCGTGAAAGCTTTTTCTAGGTCAGTTACAAACTTGCATAGAGGGGCAGCGGGATACAAAAGACCGCCATTGTCTTTCATTCGAGTGAATTGAGCCATGTTCAGGTTCCCCTGCCGCCTCCTTGGGCATTAAAAGTAAATTCAAGCAGCTTTCACACCCTGCCTTCAGCACGCATTTTGTGGCGACATAACCAGCTATGTAAAATATTAGCCGGCTGTCACTCGATGCTGCAATGCAAGTAGAATGGTCTGGTGGTATTTTCTGGAGTACTGCATCTGCTTCTTCTACGTTACCTGCATCTGGAAGCTTATCTATTAGTTGCTGCCTGCCACTGGGAGAGCTTTGCTGGCCACCATCTGCATCCAAAAGGGCACTGAGCACTCCAGGCTCGCAGTTTACTGTAGAAACTGAGTGGGCGAGGTTGTTAAACGCAAGGCAGTTCACAGTGATTACGAACTGCTGAGGAGTCAGATGCGTGTTACAACCGGAAGATTGGCGCACAATTCCGAAAAGATGCTCGGCTGGATCTTGGCTCAGTCTGGCAGTCATCATATACTTAAAACCTACACGTTCTGTTAGGTATGACAAGAGAGACAGCACACCAGACAGTGTGACGCGTAATCCTGTAGCCGTCGACTGGCTTAGAAAGCCCTGCTTTCCATTAGTGTGGCTTTCCCACGCACTCAGGACTGACAAAAATTACACCATCTCCCGCTAAAAGGGAACCATGTGTAGATGTGAAGCAGCGGGCGCTAACGCTTACACTGGCGGCGGCGTTGACGCTGGCGCTCATCGCAGCGTTGCGCAGGAGAGAAAAACTGGGGAGGCGCAAAGCAGGCAGTGATGGAGCAGTGTTTCCTACTGGAACATACTCATCGCTGCTAATGGGCAATGAGACACGAGACTCCGACTGGACACAGAGACCCGCACTCCGCTTTTAGTTAACGCGCACGCTGCGAATTTTTATTGTTCAACAACGCACAGGAGAAAGCTCCCACCGGCACCACCTTG
Source organism: Rhipicephalus appendiculatus (assembly GCA_030522465.1). NCBI lineage: Eukaryota > Metazoa > Arthropoda > Arachnida > Ixodida > Ixodidae > Rhipicephalus > Rhipicephalus appendiculatus. The sequence continues at coordinate 9,099 of JALIZH010028971.1, read as the reverse complement.
GAGGTCAAGATCCATTGCCATATATACGGGGTGGCCAGTGAACGGTTGTGCAGCGCGAGCAGTCGGTTTTTTCAACCAAGAAACTCGCTAGCAGACGCTGCCTGCGTCGGCGTCGCGAGGCGAGAGAGGGGGGAGCGTAGGAGAGGAGAGAGAGGGGGGTGACACGCATGCGCAGTGGGAGTGTGAACGCCGTGGGCAGGGATGCGTAGAGGAGAGAGGGGGGGAGCGTAGGAGAGGAGAGAGAGGGGGGACGCGCATGCGCAGTGGGAGTGTAGACGCCGCGGGCAGGGATGCCTAGAGGAGAGAGGGGGGGAGTGTAAGAGGGGGAGAGAGAGGAGGGGAGGCGCATGCGCAGTGAGGGTGTGGTTACCGCGGGGAGGGATGCCTAGAGGAGAGAGAGGGGGGAGAGGAGGTTTTTTATTTTTATTTTTTTCAAAGGGTTTGCGCATGCGCAGTAAGGGTGGGCACGCGGCACACCACCACCACCGGATTAAGCTTCGCCATAAGATGCTTCACATCTAAAAGGAACGTAGCTTGTCAACGTACGAAGAGTTTGGACGTGGAGCTTCAGCAGAAAAGCGGGATGTCATCACATGGATGAGGTCACGAATAGTTCTGAAATAGAAATAAGCTATTTAGCACAAGCTTAGATGCATTAGTGAAGGATGCTGTCCTGTTATTATATTATGCTGAAACAATTTTAAGCAGCGAGTAAAGAATTTTTGCTACTCTCTCAAAAAAATGAAGAGTTGGTGAAATGTCTTCGAAGGCCTCCTCAATGCCAGCACGGTACAGCTGCAGTCCCTTCACCACTTTGTCACTGAAGAGTTGGAATGCCAGAGATACCCGCTGGACCTCAAAACTGTTGCGATTCGTGTGGCTCGATGTGATCCCATGTAGGGCTTGCAATGCCACATTTTTGCCATCGAGAGCAACGGCCCTTCGGACAATTTTTGGTGACACCTGCAATGTAAAACATAGGTTGCAATAAGAGTTATTCTATTCCCAGTGTAGGGATGAAGATGAGCGTTACCAGTAAAAAAGCGAGAGCTTGCATGGCTTAACCTGCCCGCAACACTTACACGGCCTTCTAGCAGCATGTAGTCGGAGGCCAGCAAGCCATTCCGCAGACACTTGATCAAGTGAGGGAAATCAGAAAGGAAATAGAGTTGCCTTTCAGGCTGAACAGGGTGCGGTGCGCTACACTTCGTGTTAGTGTGAGACGCATGGATGCCCATCAGTGAGCACATTTTCCTGTTCCACGTGGCTCTGTCAGATGTGATAAAATCGACTTTTAGTCCTGCTTTTTCGCACAATATCACGGCTTCGAGCATTATTTTGGTGAGTAGGGTCCCCTTGATGTTGCCTTTTGTTGCAAAAGCTGCAAGCACCTGAGTCCATTTTCCAACGAAGGGGACAAAGATCACAACCATGCCATGGTCGCAGACAGTGTGCTTGCTTTCTTCGGACGTAAAGGGGCCAAGATTAACGAAAGCTTCAATTTGCTCCGCGGTAGTGACCGACAAATGCTCCGATAATTTCATTTCGTATACAATTAAACCTCCATGCCGCCTGAACTCATCCATTCAGTTAGTCTTTTCGTTGAGTACGTCAAATACTTTCGTGTTGAAGCCGAACCCTGTTGTGTATGACCTGAGATACTTCCTCAGAGTTGTCTTGCTGGGGATGGCAAGTATTTCTTCCTTTCTCATATGCTCATACAGGGCGGGACTCTTCATTTTCATCAAGAGAAACTCCAGCACCCATTCGTTAGAATACATCATGCCATGGGTGCTTTTACGTGACGCAGCTTTGAAAACATGATGCACTGCCTCGCGCTGTTTATATGGAAGGCTCCCTATTCTTCTTTTAAAGTCTTATTCCGAAATCTCTGCGTTTTTGGCTTCCATTGCTGTGAGTTGCTTCTCCATGGTTGACACACGGTTTTGGAGGCGTGCTACCTTTTGTTTCGCCAGCTTCAATCTCGTAGCTTTGAGTTGTTTTTTTGGCACATTCAGTCTCAGTTTCCTGGTTTGCGACATTCTCGTCTGAAGGCACTTGCGTGTGGACCTGCACTCTGAGCAAACAGCACCTGAAAAAAAAGAAAAACGTGATTCACACGTATGATGCATATGTCATGCACTGTGAAAAATGTGAAAAGCAATCAAAATTATTGCCAACTTACCTTGCTTGGAAACCTTTCCCAGGCACTTTGTGCTGAAGGCATTGTCACCAAATGTGGTTGTTGCAGTCCGTAGCTGAGCTGTTAGAATGGCCGACATCTCACTGAGTTCCAGCTTCGTCATGGCCCCATTGCAGATCGGGCTATCGTCAGCTTCCTGAAGCACACGACTCGCCACAGCGACTGAATGTATAGCAAAGTCTCCACACAACACACCACAAAGAAACATTTGCGCAGACACCTTGCCTTCATTAGCCCAGAAGAGCACTGATTTCTCATGAAAAATTTCAAGCTTGGAATTTCTTCGCACTGATGTTGTTGCAAAAAGCACGCCTTCATCACTGCAGCTTAGCCGGCACCAGAGCTTTGATGGAAGCTTCACTTCTTCAAGCATGCTAAGTGTGAAGGTCGGACACTCGGTGAAGCCTGCAGCTTCACTTAAAGCGCTCACGTCGGGTGTGGAGACGTGTTGCATAGGTTGACGAAGCACTTCCTCCACATCACCTGCACTTTCAGTGTGTGCGCCCAGTCGCGGTTTCTTGCTGACCGATGAAGAGCTTGCTGTTGATGGCCTTTTAGATGTGAAGCATCTTATGGCGAAGCTTAATCCGGTGGTGGTGGTGTGCCGTGTGGCCTCCCCTTACTGCGCATGCGCAAACCCTTCCAAAAAAATAAATAAAAAAACCTTCTTTCTCCCTCTCTCTCCTCTAGGCATCCCTCCCCGCGGCAACCACACCCTCACTGCGCATGCGCCTCCCCTCCTATGCTCCCCCCCTCTCTCCTCTAGGCATCCCTGCCCGCGGCGTCCACACTCCCACTGCGCATGCGCGTCCCCTTCTCTCTCTCCTCTCCTACGCTCCCCCCCTCTCTCGCCTCGCGACGCCGGACGCAGGCAGCGTCTGCTAGCGAGTTTCTTGGTTGAAAAAACCGACTGCTCGCGCTGCACAACCGTTCACTGGCCACTCCGTATATATGGCAATGGATTTTGACCTGCAAGGTGGTGCCGGTGGGAGATTTCTCCTGTGCGTTGTTGAACGATAAAAATTCGCAGCGTGCGCGTTAACTAAAAGCGGACTGCGGGTCTCTGTGTCCAGTCGGAGTCTTCTGTCTCTCATTGCCCATTAGCAGCGATTGGCATGTTCTAGTAGAAAACACCGCTCCATCACTGCGTGCTTTGCGCCTCCCCAGTTTTCTCTCCTGCGCAACGCTGCGACGAGCGCCAGCGTCACCGCCGCCGCCAGTGTAAGCGTTAGCGCCCGCTGCTTCACATCTACACATGGTTCCCTTTAGCGGGAGATGGTGTAATTTTTCTTTCTGACGTCTGTTGCGTGCTCCATCAGAAAGGTAAGATGGACAGCCAGGCAGAATGGTCGGTATGGCACCACGTGCAAGTGATGGTTTCCCACGAGGAAGTCGCACCTCAGAGCCATTTACCACGTGCACATAATCCCGCAAGATGCAGTCGGGCTCAAAGTGGCGCTCACAGACTGCTGAGGATTCTGTCAGCGGCCTGTCGTCCCTTCGTAGATTGCGTCCCTTCGCAGATCTTCTTGTGCATCGTGCCTCGCTGTTATGTCTTCATAGCAGCACCTTCACGGGAGGACACGCGCGAGATGATTTTCATTGCAGTTTCTTGGGGAACCACGAAAAAATACGCGAGTTAGCAAACCGGAGAGCCCTTCCGTTTACACTGACTACACAATGTCACGGCGGCGGACACTACTAAATTAAGCTGCGTTGATGCGCGCTTTCTGATGATGATGATGATGCTCCTTGTATGATTGGCACCTGAATATACTTATATCCCCCCTGAGTGGGTGTCATTGAATATACCCACTCAGGGGGGATCGGCCAAGAGTCGGGCGGACCATACAGTCTGGATTTATTATTAATTTTTTTAAGTGGTAATATCGGTTACAGCTGCAATTATAATGCAGCATTATTTAGATAAATCCTAATTTTAAATTTCACTATTTTGCGTAACCTCCCAATGACCAAATGTTTTTTTTTTACTAGGATGACAATGTAGAATTATTAGCGGTTGATTTAACTGTTAAATCTATTTGAGTCGCATATAAACTTTTCGACAGCATTGAATATATTCCTGTCCGTGTGTCCCAGCGCAGATGCCCCAAATGATAATAGAACGGTCGACGTAACTGGCAGACCAAGATTTCGCAATGTAACTTCAATAGTTCTTCTCTTGTATGTGGAAAAACGTCGGCAGCTCAGCAAGAAGTGTTGTGTAGTTTCTGTCTCGTTGCAAAAGGAGCAAGAAGGAGAGATCACCAGGCCCGCTCTGTGCATGTATAAATTAAGATTTGGTATTCTGCATCGCAGTCTGGTTATTATTACTTCTGTCCGCCTTGTTTCACACCATTTCCTGGCTCCAGGGGAACTGAAGGTGCTGAAAATCCGCCGATGAAGCGAGACTTGGAGTAAGCACCGACAAAGCATACTTTCTGAATCTTGCCGCAGCGACCAACGCCGTATCTGGAAGGAGAGGAAGAACTGGACCTGCCATAGAAGCCTTTGCCAAAGTGTCCGCAACTTCATTCAAAACTATTCCTTTGTGTCCCGGCACCCAAATTAATCGCAGGTTTCGCAAATGATGTGGGAACTAGTAAGCGCAATAATCTTAGAATATGCGATTCTGTTGGTGTGGATAGCGCGGAACAGAGTGATAATGAATCAGTAACTATAGCTACAGAAGTTATGGGTAAGGGAAGCTTACGTAGGGCTAAAATAACAGCTAAGAATTCGGCCAAAAATATATGCGTATAATCAGGAAGTCTTACAGAAAACGACCAGTCTAATTGTGTTGAAAAAATTCCCCCCCCCCCCCCCCCTCCCCCCCCCCGGCCTTTTCTTCACACTGCGAAGCATCTGTTGCTATCACAACCGTCGTGGCAATCTGCTTTAAGTGATCCTGAAAAAAGTCCATTCAGTACATTCCAAGGAAGTAACTTCGCGTTATTGGGGAATAGATCATCATATGATATGGCCAATTCACTTAACCTGTCACTCGTTACCACTATATCATTAAGCCTTATCTGTAATGGGTCCAATAGCTGCTGGGTAAAGATTACCTGTGGGGTATGAGAGCGAGGCCACGAGACATTGAAAAACAGGGCTGGTTTGGCTGATAAATATATATTCGTCTCGTCTTATCGGCGATTCATAGAGCCTTAAGAATGTTTGAACTGTTATTAATTTGAATCTAATGGGCAAGGAAGGGATTCGGGATTCCTTACATAGAACTGCATTTGCTACAAATTTGGGTAGCCCCAGGCACCAGCGAAGTGCTTGGCGTTCAAGTAACACTAGCGGACGTAACTTCCATGCTGGAGCGCCAGAAAACAAAGCACATCCAAACTCCAGTATAGGGCGTATATACATCCGGTAAATCATTATTAATGTGTTTGTACGCATGCCCCATCGATTATTACGAATCCTTCTGAGTATGCCCATCGCACGTGACGCTTTGGTCGCTGTATGTTCAATATGCATACGCCACTTAAGCTTTCCGTCATAAATAATACCGAGGTACTTGACTGTTTGCACTTGGGGAATGTCTGCTTGATGGAATGATAGGGATATATTTATATTGTCTTGTGGAGAGAATGCTAGAACTGCACACTTGCGTACATTAATGGTCAAAGAAATATTGTCTAGCCACCCTTCCAATGTAGATAAGTAACCTTGTAAAAGGGCATAAAGTGATTGAATATCACCCGCTGAAGCAAAGAATGCTATATCATCCGCGTAAACATACGTGGTCACTCTCTGATGACGAGGAATTGAGCTAAGCAAGACATTAAATAGTAGCGGGGACAAAACCGCTCCTTGGGGAACACCGCATGTCTGTCTGAATTTCTCCGTTGAAATCCCGCCCTGTACACAGTAAAACTCTCTGTCCAGCAAGAACTCAGTCGTCCACGCAATAAAGTATTCAGGCAAGCCAATCTCCTTCATTCTTTCTATTAAAATGGGGTATTCGACACTATCGTACGCTTTACAGATATCTAAAGTAACTAATGCTGCATACTGTTTCTGTCGCCGTGCTAGATGGATTCTGCTCTCCAAATCAACGTGTGCACACCAGATTGACATGCCTGGTCTAAAACCAATTTGACAGGGACTTAATAATCTATTAGCAGTCACAAATTTAGTTATCCAAGCGTGTAATGATCTCTCAATTAACTTTACGAAATCGGACGTTAATGAAATCGGTCGAATGTTGTCCAGAGCAATCCCTTTGTTCTTATCTTTACGCAGAGGAATCACTTTCGCTACTTTCCACATCGAAGGAATCCAAGCGTGTTTTATAGAATAATTTACAGTATCCAATAACATGTTAGGAGCGACGTCAAAGAAGATTTTCAGCATCTTAGTAGTAATTCCATCAGGGCCTGGTGCTGCTGCTGGTAAACATGCTACCACTGAGGATAAGTCCGACAATGATATATTGTCGATATTTTCGAGAGTGTCCTATCTCACAAGAGTTGAAGGAATGCAGGTAGAAAATCTAGCCTTCAACGCTCTGGCAATTACACCGAGAGAGTCTTCTACTTTTCGGGTAGTAAGCACTATTGATTCTGTATTTAAGGGACGCGGAATTGCTTTGATTGATCTCAAATACCGGAACAACGCTCTTTTATTGTTCGATTTTGAAAGGAACTGAAAGTGGAGAACATTATATTCATCCTTTGCTCTCGCTACTGTGCGCTTGAATAAACTTGTAGTTGCTCCAATTTCTGGGAGACTGATTGTGCATTAGCTGTTTCAACGCTGCTTTCTGACGCTTATAGTCCCTCGAGCAGTCGTCATTCCACCAATTTTTAGATGAAGGGTCTTTCATTCCCTGTTGTCGGAGATCAGCAGACGACAAAGAAGAATTGATCGTGGGTTGCTGTCTCCGCAGCTAGCGCCAAGAAGTGCGTGCAGCACTAATCACCATCATGTACATTTAGTGTTCCATTGTCGCCATTCAAGGCATTTGTTGGTTGTGTCTCGCGGCTCCGTCTTTCTGGCGGCGCCATACTTATCGAAGGCCGGCGTTCCGCGACATATGGTGCCGAAACCCGGGACAACGAGCGGCTCCCAACGACGTGGACAACGAGCGACGGCAACTATGAGTTGCTACTAGAAAGAGCAGCCGAAGCAACCTGATCCTCATCGGAACCGCACCCAGGGAAGCAACGAGCGGGAACCGGCTACCTTACGAGCAAGTAAGCCGTGATCCAAACGAAACATGGATCGCCTTAAAGCCAAGCGTGCTGCTAGACGCTCCCAATCAACGAGAGTGATAAACGAGGCGACGACGTTGTTGCAAAGTGACTGCAACGACCGAACGACGATCAGCAAGGTTATCGACAAGCCTCGTGGCAAGCCGAGACGAGCTTCGGAAGATTAATGCCGAACTCGAGGACGTGATTCCTGTTGAGGAACTTGAGACTGAGTACGAGTCTGCGGCGCATTACGACGACCAGGCACTTGAGACCCTGACGCGCCTACGATGCCGGCTGGAAGATCTCAGCATCGGTAACACGAGACAAACTTCTGCTTCGACGACGCACCACACGTCACCTGCCCAACTGACAGCGGCATCCCAGAGCTTCGGACCTCGTCTCCCAACGCTGACTATCAAGCCGTTTCATGGGGACGTGTGCCAGTGGACGTCGTTCTGGGAGCAATTCAACGGAGCCGTCCACATGAATCCGACTCTGAGCACCACGGACAAATTTCACTACCTCCGCAATTATCTGGTAGGTGACGCAACAGCTGCAATCGCCGGACTACCAACGACTGAGGCGTGCTATGAGAGTGCCATCCAGCTGCTGAAGCAGAGGTTCGGGGACAAAAGCAAGATTATACAACGGCACTTCAGAGCACTTCGGGAACTGAAGCCCGTGACGTCCCTATCGGATACAAGGGATTTGCGCAGGATCTACGACACAGTACAGCTGAATGTCCGATGCCTCAACGCCCTAGACGTCCCAACTAACAGTTTTTCGGCGATGCTCTACGACGTGATGCTGCAATCCTTGCCACAAGAAATCGTCGTCGCGTTCCACCGCCATAGACGTCTCCAGGATGAAGCACAAGGCTTGGAAACATCTGCTTCAGGGAAGGCAACCACAACGTATTGCAAGAAACTTGAACAGCTCTTACGACATACACAGATAGAGCTCGAAACGAGAGAGCAGTGCGCTACATCGACGTCCTGTATCAAAAACAGCGGCAACCGCGTAAAACATGTGCCGTCGTCATCCGTCCTACGCGCATCGGGAGAATCGAAGCAAGTACGCCACGAATGTTTCTTTTGCAAGTCCAATAGACATGATACCGAGGCATGCAGCGCAGCTTTGAGCATACCAGAGAAAAAGGACCGGCTGGCTAAATTTATGCGGTGCTATCGATGTACCATGAAGGGCCACCGCGCGAACGAATGCCGCCGGAGGTTGGTGTGCGTGACCTGCAACGGTAGACATGCTACAACGATGTGTGACCCAGCTTATCGTGCAACGAGAGGCGAGAAATCATCCAACGTCGTCTCTGAAGCTACCAAGCCCACGAAAGCAGAGGGCCCGCGGTCGACTGCCGTTACAAACTGTCAAATGGACGACGCCGTCAGTTTGCAGACCTTCCATTCTTGGATCGTCGGTGACAACGAGACGTCTTACGTCAGAGGAATATTAGACGGAGGCAGTCAGCGAACTTTCATCAAAGAAGATCTGGCGAGGAGGTTGGGTCTGAAGATCATTCGGGAGGCTTGCCTGTCGGTGAACACATTTGCATCAGACACCCCCCTCGCGTGCAAGAAAATGCAAGGTCGTGGAGGTTCGCGTACGCAGCCAATTTGATGACAACGAACACATCATCGAAGTCATATCCATGCCGGTGATTTGCAACGA
>JALIZH010028968.1:17500-25000 GCA_030522465.1 Rhipicephalus appendiculatus | reverse complement strand
CGGTAGCAATATGCTGACAAATCCGATGTTATTGAGAAATGAAACATTAATCATATAGATAAGTGGCGTAGCCAGGGGGTGGCACACCGGGCACGTGCCCCCCCCCCCCCCCGAAATTTTTTTTCGCCATGGCATACAGAGCGAAAAATGACCATTTCAAGGAGGTGCCCCTCCCGAAATCAAAGCGGTGCCCCCCCCCCCCCCGAAAAAAATTTCTGGCTACGCCCCTGATATAGATAACTATACATGTCTTAAGTACATCTACTGTCAGATGCATGGTATACTAATAATTAAAGAAGACGATGCTTGACAGCGCCAAGGAACATGTCAGACATTGATTTGTTGGGTAAGATCGCATTCTGTTACCATTTCGAGCAATGAAATTATTATTATTATTATTATTATTATTATTATTATTATTCAACGTACTCAACGAGCACAATACATGCACATCCTGGCTTGAACACGTACAATAAAAAAAATGGGGGACCCTTAAGCTTCGCATTTAAGAGTTGAACGCGATAGCGATATCCTGTCTCTAGTGCGTACTTCAATCACTTAGTGCATACTATGTAATAGGTAGCATGCTTTAAACCACGAGAATTTATGAGCGGGAAATGTTTTCGAACTTGCTATGCGCCCACTACGTGGTCTTAAGGGAATACGCGCAGTAACGTGTGTGCCTTCTGTAATGGGTGGCCGGCTTTGAACCACGATGTCATTATGATATTCACATGTTCTGACGCCCGATGGCAATGTACGCTTGTACCACGCAATATTACTGCGATATTACATGGTGTATTGTGACGCCTGTATACAGGACGCGTGTGTTTGTAAAGCATCAAAGTTATTTTCACTGCATTTTCCAAGCAGAGGAAGCTATTTTTGCTGTATTTTCAAGCAGACGCGTGGCTGTGTGGTAGAACACCTGCTTGCCACGCAGACGACCTGGGTTCGGTTCTCACTCGGACCCGGAAATTTTTATTATTTATTTTATTTGCATCTTTCTCGATTTTTCGGTCACGGACAAGATGTTGATTTTTCGCTCACAACCAACGACGCCGACGCCAGAATTTCTGCGAAACGAGCTCTTTAACGCTGTCGCGTTAAAAAAAAAAATGCTTGCACCAATATTCCTACGCAGTGCGAGTATTATTCCCAAATGAAACCTCTTCCGTGTTGGATGTTATATAACGCGAAAACGCCATAAAAACATCAGAGTCTAATATCAAACGAGAATTTATATATATATGGCGGGCCTTGTATAGAGCCTCGAGCAAGAGGTGCGATCGAACTACTACTCCCTAGCGCCTATAAACACGGATAAATATTCAGCGCGCATTCATCCGCGAACCAGCACATCACGTAGCGCTGAGGCGTTCGAAGACGAAGCGCACCGTATCGATGTGTGCTGCTGCCTTCCACGCAATATTCTATTGCGAAATTTCGTATTAAACGTTCCACCTAAGACGACAAACGGCGTAACACAAAGGCACACACACACAGAACTCGCTGACAGCCGGCAGGATGAAAACCGTGCAAAGAATGCGGCGGCAAGCGCGCTCACATGCTACGCTATTGTACGCCAAATATTACGCAACACCTTGCGTCGAAGTTGCACAGTGTTGTCATAGTTGCACTACCATGCAACTTCGACGGGCAAAGATCACATCTCGGGCGATAAAATATGCGAAGGCGACGAACGCAATATATATATATATATATATATATATATATATATATATATATATATATATATATATATATATATATATATATATATATATATATATATATATATATATATATATATATATGTATATATATAAGGTGATGCAAGAAATTGCGTAACTCAGTGAAAACGGGCGTCGGGATATCAACGCACGTACCAGAAAGAGGTGATGCAAACTACAAATGTACAGCCTTCAAAGGAGTTCAGTCGTTCAGATAATGTGCCAAGAAAAAAGAAAAGTCGTCCTGCGCCATCACAAAAACGCACTTCACCTGATGGAAGAGGTTTCTGCCGAACTTCGCCGGCGCTTTTGTTTCAGAGAACATCAGAATCGAAAAATAAACACTACAAAAAAGTTTATACGACGGAGCGTGCGAACAATACCCCAATTCCCGTTTCTTTGCGTTTACATATTTCATCTATTCGAGCCTTAGTTCATGCACGTCGCCGCCATATGGAAGCTTTTCAAGTTTTCCGCCGCTACTCCGTAGAGAATTCAGACTCGGCATTCACTTCTGAGAAGCGAAGAAGATACAAAGTTCTCCCAGCAGCGTGTCGTGTGCAGTCTTGGCAGCAATGCCGGATCGAAAGTGAAAAAGCGATACGCCGAGCTCGTATGGACGAAATAGGAGAAACCCGGTGCGACGTTGAACAATAAAGAGAACAATAAAACGATAAGTATCGACAAAGCTATGAATTATATTTTTTCGGCGAACAGGGAATGAAAAAGATCATAAAACATGGCGTATCCCTAGCATGAAATCACAAATGACACGTATGACACATATCCAATAATCTGGTATGATCATACGAGAACACATATCGATTCCTATGTGTTCATAAGATGTTATTGGATACGAGGCATATGTGTCATGACAATTTTCGAGAGGCATGGCAGCTCCACTACTGTGAAACCTGAGGAAGCGCGTAGCGCGGGCGCCCAGCGATTCCCGTTCGTACAGTTGCCGCTGCTCCGTTTACCACACCGACGATGACGTCAATGTTTGAAGTAAGCATGTAGGCTTTCTACGGCACGAGTAGAATCTTGTTAGGGAGATTCGCAAACTCGGTGTGCGACATGTGCGCTACCTTTTGCTGCGCTTTATCGGCTTCCTGCTTGTTAAACCGGTTGAGATACACGTCGTTTGCAGCGAGTTCTGTCAGGTTGTCTCCCCCAGCAGATGTAGTCACGTAGCGACGCAGCGCCGGCGAAGCGTAGGGGGAGGGGCGTTCGCTCGCCCGGCAAGGCGGTGGCGCCCTCTCTTGCACGGCCCCGGAGTCAGCCGTATAGGTCTCCGAAACGTTTTTAGCAATTTGTCGTTAATTATTGCGACTACTACGTGGATTCTTCTGTTATTATATTTTAGTCATAGTTCGTTCATTTTAACCCGCTTTTGAGCATTTCTAGTCTTGTTATGGCCAGTAATGAGCGCCTTACTGAAAGCGTGATCACGCCATATGAGATGCATGGATGGAACACAAGCCGGGGGCCCTAAAGTGCTCCGCCCTTAAAATGAGAATTCAAGCGAATGTCATACACAGAACACACCTATAATTATTTAATTAGGAAAACGTTACCGTGAACTCACAGTGAGCTTAAGTACTTTTTTTAAAAGCCATATTAAACATCTGGCACCATCGCCTGTTACGGCTTCATTAACGATACAAACGCAACCAATAAATCGAAACTAGAAATGGTTGAAATATTGAAACGCGCGCTTTTTTCTTTTTTTTTAAGCTTCCGAATTGCGATACGTGTAGCCTGCCCAGTACGACATTCGCCTAAATTGAGCTTCCACAATTCACTCGCAACTCTCTATAGGGCACCGACGTAACACCGCACACCCGACGAACATTTACATCTTTCAATGACTACTTCATGCAGGTGTTACTGACAGCCGTCCCCGTTTCCAGTACGCATATTTACATCTTGTCAGTGGTGTGGAAAAAAAACTTTACTATCCGACGTATCAACGAAACAGTTGAGCAAATTCAGTGCAAATATTAACATCTAAATACACATGCACACTATAGAAATTAGAGCAATGAACGTTTGAGTGAACGGGCGAAAGTGAATACGCTTATGGAAGTGTCCACAAGGGCGGATGAAAATTACGACGTTCCGCAAAGCAACCCGTGTATATCTTATTACCATTAGAAGTATGTATTCGTCTTGGTAGCCCAATGTCCGCACTCGGGATCAATGAGAACGAAAACGCACAACCTGTGTTCGTACAGAGGCTCGAAGAAAACCTGTGAACCAACATCTGGTACTGGCTGCTATTCAATATAAATATTTCGCGTAGAATAAACACCCCCATGCAATGTCTCAACATCATATCCCAATTGCGGGCTTCAAACGCAAATGTGGGCCTCGTTCTCATGTCGGTGTGATGTGTGCATTTATAGTTGGTAATAAACGGCTTTCCGCGGTCGTCGTTAACTACACGGCCTCTTAACTATACAAGGAATAACAACCAACACCTCCGCTAACAAACAGAGGTTACGACGCCATGCGCCACAGCCGAGTCACGCCTACGTTACTTGTCCCGCTTACACGACAGCACTACACTCTTAAGCAGGTCCGGCTTAAAGTGCGAGATATAGCCAGGAAGCCGGACATTTTTTTGTCTGGTTTCCTGGATATAGCCAGCATTTAACCAGGACTTGCTTAAGAGCGTAAAGGCGGCCAGCGGCGAAAGACATCTGACTACGTCCATTATCACAGCGAAAAGGGTTAGTACGGTTAACTAGAACGTTCCGCTAACCAAGCCACAACAACGACGGTTCAGAAACAAGCCGTCCGTCTAACGGTCATTTGCCGCTGAGCTCACTGCAAATGTAAGGGACTGTAACAATACAGGAGAATAGTAAAGAAGCAGAAACAGTAGTTTATTGCTGTTTCCGACCTCAGGAGTGGACACTGGGAAAGCAACGCGAAGCTACGTATAATCTAAAAATAGAAAGAAAAAAAAGAAAACAGAGAAAACAACCTGGTGTCGAGGTAGTAACACGGGAGTCCCCAGGCGGGCGACGTAGCGCGCGTGACCAAGCTTTCCAAGTGGCCGCCTCCAATGTTTACGCGCGTCTGACACTTTTCCGCGTTCGGGCAGTTTTCTAGCATCTCCTCCCAGAGAGGCCATTAGCGCTAAGCTCGCCCCGAAACAATCACTCTGCACCTGCTCTCACATCAGTGGTGACGGAGGCATTATGAGCGTAGCACTGAACTACGCTGCCACTCCAGAGAAAGGGACAAAAAAAAAAAAAAAAAAAAAAAGAAGAAACGTCACAGGACGATAACTTTGGAGATGCTATGTTATCCACTGAGCGAGTGTGGCACCCTTTCTCTCAATCTCCCGTCAAACAAGCCTTCTATTTTCTGCAGGCATGCTGCAAAAAGAGCAAGAGTGGTGTGTCAACATTATAGCGGACGTGCCAGCCACCGCCCGCAGAATAGAGTTTTCTCGTAATGCTCTCCCCTCCATCCGTCTATCCCCCCTATCCACCTATATCTAGATTACCTACATCTAGATCTACCGATATCTCCTTCATCCTATCCTTGTCTACCTGTATCTACGTGTACCTAGGTGCATCTAGGTTTTCCTACATTAATATATGTTTATTTATATCTGCCTACTCTTATGTATATCTATTTCATGTCTTCTAGCGTGTTCGATGTATTGCGAATTCATTTCTCATCCATCCTACAATCCTAATTTCGTATTCTTGAGACATATTTTTCCCGTATCCATTACACGTAGTTTCCAACACAGCTCGGCACCTTACAGCGGCAAGAGAAAACTATGCCACTGTACCTTTTTTTTTTATTTAAACATTTTCCCGCCGCTGTTTCTCACTACATTATTTAATTTACTGCCCCGCGTTTTTCACCGCTCGATCGCCAACGGCGCCCCCTCATAACTGCAAGAGTTGTTGCCACGAAAAGTGAAAGCTTCAACTCGAAGACCGCGACGACGTGCCCCGTCAGTCCTGAGCAAATCGGCCTGGCTCCTTTACGTTATAACTTCCATCGAGATGCCAGTCACTCACCCTCGTTACTTCCACCGCAGAATCCTTAGCACTCCCACGTCTTCCCCTCACCCTTCACCCCCCCCCCCCCCCATCTCAACCTCTGGCGCCGCAGTAAATAAACCAACCAGCCTTCGGCCGCGTTTCGTCTAGAAACACGTACACAAGAACACGAGCCATCATTTCATACACGGTGCACATCCTCCAAACGGCTCCCTCTCGTAAACACACACACACAAAAAAGCTACCTCTCCGAAGCGTTGAAGTATAAAGGTCGAAAAACAACGAGGTATACCATAAAAACAAGCAGCTTCAAGTCAGAGTATACCCCCACGATGCAAGGTATCAAGAAAAAAAGTTGGCAAAAGCTAAAGCGGGCGGCCAGAAAGTGACGTCGATTGCTCCTGGAAATGTCTCAGGAGAGCGGGAGCGAGAAGCGGAGAGGAAGAGAGATGCAGCCAAACGATATGAGGCGCTCTCGAGCGTTTGATTTATTTTTCTCCCCCCCTCTCGTGCTTCTCAGAGTTGCCGCGCAAAAACAAAAGGTGTATCCTGCAAAACAGGGCGACGAAAAGGAAACGGGAAGCGTTGAGAGAAGTAAGAGAGGAGTAAAGCAAAAACAGAGCAAGGAGACGAGCGATGGTGGCGCATTAGGCTGCCGAGGCGTCAGCGAGTTCCGGCTCATCACACCGCGCCAGAGCCATGACGCGAGTAAATGGACGAGACGGAGATGACATCACCCCCCCCCCCCCCTCTCTCTCTCTCTGTGCTCTCCCTAACACCCACATACGTTGCTGCTGTGGAACTGTCAGCTATGATTGAACAAAACTTGAAACTCGGCGAGATGGTGCATAATTTGACGGGAAACTTGAGCGCACCGAATAACAATCACAAGAGCGAGACAACAGGACAAGCGCTTGTCCTGTTGTCTCGCTCTGGTGATTGTTATTCTGTGCGCTCAAATTTCCCGTCAAACTCCGCTATGAAACGTCGCAGCGACCGACTTGGCCAATGTGCTCAGTCTGCGTGCAGACTAACAAGCACAATCCTGCATAATAGTATAATGAATCTTGGGGGTTTAAGGTGCAAGCACCACTGTGATTATGACGGACGCCGTAATGGAGGGCTCCGGAAATTTTGAGCATCAAGTGTTTATTACGTGCACCTAAATCTAAGCACACGATCTTCAAGCATATCGCCTCCATCGTGATGCGGGGAGCACGGCCGGGATTCAATACCGCGGCCTTCGGGTCAGCAGTCAAGCACCAAGACCACTAGACCACCGTGGCCGGGTAGTACAAACCTGAACCCTGCTCAATTATCCAACGCCTCTGGGCCACACGAGGGTTATTGATAGTCTTTGTAGCAGAGGGTACAACATTGATTGATTGATTGATTGATTGATTGATTGATTGATTGATTGATTGATTGATTGATTGATTGATTGAGTGATTGATTGATTGATTGATTGATTGATTGATTGATTGATTGATTGATTGAGTCTGAAAAAATTCAGACTATTGCAAACGTCTTAGCTGAAGGAACGAGGTTACTGTCGACAACCGGACACGTAAACGCTAATTTAAATCAAACTAAACATGATAGTGTGTATCAGTTGCACGACCGTTAGTGACACCCTTGTCTTTCAAGTATATTCTGTCGCCTGCAAATTTTCGAATATTCATAAAAATGTCTTCTCGAAAAGACGCATTTATGGTTACGGTTCAAGTCAGGAGTTA
>JALIZH010028968.1:0-12500 GCA_030522465.1 Rhipicephalus appendiculatus | reverse complement strand
GTTATCGACTCACCTTTGACTAAACGACGGCGTGCCATTGACGTCATTGTGAAGTTATGACGACGTAATACTGCCGTCAAATTTTTTGCGACTAGTGACATCATGATGATGTCATAGGGTGACGTAATCACTTCGTGTTTTTTTTTTTTTGCATAACTCGCGCTGACGCCGACAGTCAGTGACTTTTCGCGCTCGATGAGGCATGTAAGGCTTCCGCCTTAACGTTACCGCAACAGTGCGCGCACCTTCGCGCGTCCGAACAACCACTCATGCGTAGCGCGTGACAACCACACAGTCGCGAATGTGCCACTTGATGTTCTATTAGTAAAAGCACGCAATCCACCTTTTTCACGATGCCACGGCGCATGCGCCCTTTCCCCTAGCGGAGAAGTCACCACGCTCCATATCGGAGGGTTTCGTTCTGGCAATACAGGTTGTCCCGGCGCCTACCAAAAGCCTGCCACGACGGCAGAAGGCAGCACAAGAAAATGAAAAAAGGAGGATTGACGACACATGCGATTAAGGACGCGAAGCCCATCCGCGTGAGCATATAACTCCGTGTCACAGGGCTCCCTTGAACTGGTGTAGAGTCTCTCAAATTTATGGTATTTAGTCATCATGCAGCAGGATATAGGCGGGGAAGCGCATACAGGATGAACTGCTTTCGACAGAGGGCTACGACTATCGCGACATCACTAACTCCATCGCAGCCACACCGCATTAACGAGTTACAACTGTACAGCGCAGCATGGAGCGGCCGCTGTGCTATATACACAAGATCAGTTAATGCGGCAGCGTCGGTCATCGTCCAGCAATAAAGACACAGTGACCAGCGAGGCCAGACAAACCACTTCCCCTCGGCGCTAGATTACGCAGCCAGCACGCTCGAAGGCCAGACGGACATCGCTCTCCAGACGGTCCGGCTCGAACGAAAAACACCCACGCAGTAGATGTAGAAATGACCAAGCACGCACGAAATACAGGCACGCACACGTCAAAATAAAAACAAAAACAAGGAGAAGCAATATCTAACGTTCCCGCCAGGGGTAAAAGTCCTCTTCCCAGTGCCGGCCGGCCGTCCAGCCACCAGCCCATCGCCTATTGCGCGATCTCTCAAGTCGCGCCCGACAGCGACATGACAGCGCCGACGCCGCAGTGGAGACACGAGCGGGGGCGCGGCGACAAAAACAAAACAAAAACGGCGCGACGACAAGAGCTCTAGTCGCAACCGCGCTTCCAGGATTAGCAGCGGGTACGTGCGCGCGGCGCCGCCGCCACCACCGCTCCGCATCACTTCTTTTTTGGGAGGAGGAGGACACTGATGCGTTTATAGCGCGATCGACGAGCGACGTAGGCTGCCTCTTAGCATAGCGCAGAAGCGGAGGAGGACAAAAGATGAAGTAACAAACGCCAGAGGGCTAGCAGTCTACGGTGATACCAACAAGCCCAAATTGGTACCCTTCATCAGCGTTGGCTGTGCCTCGGGGAAACGAACGACAATAATTCAGGGCGGTTACAAGGGCCCGCTGCTGAGATCAAGTTTATCACCACCAATTTCGTATGCCAGGCCAAGCGTTCTACGTGCTATTTCTGTACTCTTTATTAATCGTATCGTATATCTGTGTGTATATATATCCGAGCACTCGGGGAAACTCCTTATTAGGGTGGCGAGACCTTGGTCAGAGATACGGGCCTTCAGTCACAGCATCATTTATTCACTTATTTTTAGCTACTGAATCACTCTCTCACCCACTTACTCTCACTCACTCCCAATCCCGCCTAGAAGTTGGCTAGATAGCAATTAGTTAGCTAGATAGCAGTTAGTTAGTTAGTTAGTTAGTTAGTTAGTTAGTTAGTTAGTTAGTTAGTTAGTTAGTTAGTTAGTTAGTTAGTTAGTTAACAAGAACAACAAGGAGGAGCGCCAGTGTATGTTGCCGTTCCTCCTTTTCTCCTCGTCCTTATTACGGGCTCATCCCCTTCATTCATTAATTAATTAATTCATTCATTCATTGATGAATTGATTGATTGGTTCATTCATTCAGAATACCCAAAAGGTCCGATGGCAATACACGTAGCAGCGATACAGAATAAATTTTTTTACGTGAACGCCGTATTTGGATGGAAAGTCTAACGCTCGCGGACAACTTTTCTCGACAATGAAGAAAAGCTACGGACGCGGAGCTTCTGCGCGTGTCCTCCTATACGCCAAGTAGTCCGCTTTGGCTGTGCCACGCTGTGGAGAGTGAAGGCCCCACGGCATAAACTTTGCATGTGATTTGCTTTGTCTGCTTGGACAGCTATCGTGGGTGAAGTTCTTATTATCATCATCATCATCATCATCATCATCAGCCAGACTACGCCCACTCCATGGCAAAGGCCTCTCCCATGTGCCGCCAATCAACCCGGTCCTGTGCTTTCTGCTGCCACGTTATACCTGCGAACTTCTTAATCTCATCTACCCACCTAATTTTCTGTCTCCCTCTCACGCGTTTGCCTTCTCTTGGAATCCGGTCAGTTACCCTTAATGACCCGCGGTTATCCTGCCTACGTACTACGTGCCCTGCCCATGTCCATTTCTTCTTCTTGATTTCAACTATGATATTTAACCCCCGTTTGTTTCCTGACCCACTCTGCTCTCTTCCTGTCTCTTAAGGTTACACCTATCGTTTTCCTTTGCATCGCTCGCTGCGTCGTCCTCAATTTAAGTGAAGTTCTACCCGGGGACAACTTCTCCTAGCTGTGCGGTGGAGGCAGGATAACCGCTGGTCATTAAGGGTAACTGAATGGATTCCAAGAGAAGGCAAACGTGCGAAGGGGAGACAGAAAGTTAGGTGGGCAGATGAGATTAAGATGCTTGCGGCTACAACGTGGTAGGAGCAAGCACAGGACCGGGTAGATTGACGGGGCATTGGAGAGACCCTTGCCCTGCACTGGGCGTAGTCAGACTGATGATGTTGATGATGATGGAAGCTACAGAACCAAAACGCATGCCCGCTATCGCGTCAGGAAATGGGACCTCGGGATGTTGATAATTTTCACACTTGTTTAGCTCAAATAAATTTTACTTTATTTATTACGAGACTAAAAAAGTGACGGCAAGTCATAAAGTGAACAATAACTTCACCTACAAAACTTTACCCTCTTTTTTTTTTTTTTTACATTTCTAAGATAGCACCCCGTTTTCAGCACTGCTGCTTCCCCAAGGCAGACATGAAGATCCTGACGTGTGCTGGTTCGCGTGCAGCCGCAAAGCCGCCGTTTCATAAAATACACTCGAGATGTGACGCCGAATCCTCCCACTCCCATTCACATTTTTTTTTATGTATATGTTTTTCCTAAGCGCGCTAACGATGCGAGCAAGCAAAACCGAAGCTCGAATTCAAATCTTCAAATTTTCCCGACTCCTGAAACAATTTTGCGCACGTCCCATTTAATTTACCGGTAAAGAAACACCAGACCGATTGCCCAAAAGCTGCAAACGCTGACGCCATATTATATACACGTATATCGAGTCCGTCTAAGCCGTGTACTGAAAAAACCACCGTGTTCTATTTATATCCCTGTCATTTCATTCCCAACTTACAAAATAGCTGCGGTACGTTCTATTCAAATTTCCTTTCATGTATGAAAAAAAAAAAAACGCAGCGTTGAACAAAGCATAAATACGACGCGGCCGGGGTGTCGGACGGAAATAGAGTTCCATATCGTCGTAATCCAATCTGTGGGCCGAAGTCTAGACAGCTTTCTCAACACACGCTGCACACACTGGCAACCGACATCGCGCACGACAGGCGCCCACCGCGTTTTGCGACATGTCTACGCATAATAAAACAATTATGTAAACGCTATTCCGAGACGTTATTCAAACAGAGACAGACACCGAAATAATACAGCGTCTTTTGTTATAAGGCTATAGAAATAACACCCACGGCACGGTTTCTTTTTATTTTATTTGTTTTTTAATTGCTTTTTTTTTTTTAAGCGCGTAGTGTTTTCGCAGACGTCTATGTCTTGTCTTGAATGAACCCTGACATTAACGGAATAGGCATCAGGGAATTACTTTTTTTTAATCTTGCGCCATCGCGACGCAAGGCGTTACGTGAGATGAGCAGACGAAGTAAAATTCGCAGCATGTACCATATTACGCAACGTTACTGAGAAACACAGAAATAAATAATGAAACGCGCAGCCAAAGAAGGAACATCGCGGTAACAGGATATGCCGTATAACGCTGAAAACTCCGTTGCGCTAATTGGTCTCGCGTTATCGCTCTACTGATTCAGCGCAAAATTAAACGAGCACACAAGAAGGCATGACAAGGGCAGGCGCATGTCGGCAAACCAAAATAACAATTTACTCCGACTATATATATATATATATATATATATGAACAAGAAAAGAAAATACGACTTTCGTTGGATTGGCACTGTGTATTCTTACTAACGTTTCGTCTGGTGGACCAGACTTTGTCAAAGTCTGGTCCACCAGACGAAACGTTAGTAAGAATACACAGTGCCAAACCAACGACAGTCGTATTTTCTTTCTTGTTCATAATTCTATCGGGGTCCGCGTGATTCTTTTCCCACTACTATATATATATATATATGTATATATATATATATATATATATATATATATATATATATATATATATATATATATATATATATGAAGAACAAGGTGTCTTTGGATCCAGTAGAAGTAATACTACGAACTAGAAGACGTGCAGAGCATTTTTTTTTAATTTTGGGAACCGGCCTTCATCAGGGAAAAACACTGATGAAGGCCGGTCCCCGGCTGAAACGTCGCAAAAATTAAAAAAATTGTCGCTCTGCACGTCCTCGAGTTGGTAGTAATATATATATATATATATATATATATATATACAGACATGGAGAGAGGAGGAGGCGAGACGTCACTCCAACACCATCATGTTCTCTCTCCGCTGAGCACGTCGCACTATAGTACACATATCGTAATATAGTAGGTACTCCATCCTGCAAAACTAATAAATTTTGCGGCTGCATCGGTGACAACGAACCTTTTGGCGATGTGCTAGCAAGCGTTGCACAATTAATGTGGCCTCTCACTCGGATTTTTCTTTTTTTTTTTAATGGGAATGTGTACAAGACACCGATCCCGGGCGCCCACAGAAAAACACGCGCCGTTACCGGGGATACTGCGGTCTATACCGCGTTTACTTCCATACCATCAGCACATTTAGCATTAACTATCGTTAGCTAATATTGGCCATGACCTGCTGTAACACCAAAATTATCTTCACTCAATCTCAGTTGACTAGCCTAAGTGTCTACCATATAAAAACACAAAACAAGTGTCAAAAGCAATAATATTAATATCTGGGGTTTTACGTCCCAAAACCACGATATGATTATGAGAGACGCCGTAGTGGAGGGCTACGGAAATTTGGACCATCTGGTGTTCTTTAACGTGCACTGACATCGCACAGCACACGGGCCTCTACCATTTCGCCTCCATCGAAATGCGACCGCCGCGGCCGGGATCGAACCCGCGACCTTTGGGTCAGCAGCCGAGCACCGTAGCCACTGTTCCACCGAGGCGGACAAGTGTCAAAAGCACATGGTATTACAACTAACAGACAAGGTAGCCAAGGAAATTATAGGGGGGTGTTGTTAGTAATAATTATAATGTAAATGTGAAGAAAGTACATTGAACGCACAGATAACTTGCCACTGACAGGCACCGAACAAGCGACCTTCGAATAACGCGTCCGATGTTCTACCAACTGAGCGACAGCGGCGGTCATCCCCCCGTCCACTTTACGAGGTATATATGTGCATTCAGACGTGGGAGTGTCAGTCAGCGCCGCTAGTAGCCACAACGGCGAGTGTGGAACACTCTTTCTGCCTGCTGGCGTCACGAGGCCCATTCTCTTTTTACAAGCTGGCCGCGTGATAGATGCACCACATGATAGGTACACAGCCGTGCACTGTGACCCTCACGGTAGCAACAACAGGCCTGCTTCCTCCATGTGTCCTTTGTATATTTATGCTCGCATATCAAGTAAAGCGAAGCAGCATTGGGGGGTGCACACCAAGTTTCCGTTTACGTTCACTCGGCCGTCGAAGCCAAGCGTCGGCGTCGAGCTACCGCTTCCGCTACAGAGAGACAACGCGAGTCTGCGGTGAGGGTAGCGAGGCTTTCGAGACAACTGCAGCGACCGGGAACCGACGCAGCGACCGCACGATTCAAGCGAGACTTCTTCGACCGAGCGCACGCGCTTATATGAAATGGGGGAGGGAGAGAGGAGGGAGTGGGCTTACAGGCTGCAGCGCAGGGGGGGGAGAGGAGAGAAGGCGACCGAACACCTGCGTAAAGGAGGAGAGTGATAGAGTAGGCGCATGCGCAATGAGGGTGGCCACGCCGCACACCACCACCACCACCGGATTGAACTCCGCCATAAGCTGCTTCGCATCTAATAATTACTACACAACCAAGCTTAACAAATTACGCTCCCACTTTGTTTCGCCTAATGACACGCAATTCAAGTAAACAACGCTTAAGGAAATCTCGCAACGAGCGGGTATGCGATATTAAAACTTGCGCCCTCGCTACTTCATTATAATACCGCATTCTAATCTCCGACCGGCACCCCAGCTTCTCGGAACCTTAAATCGTTTAGAGGGTAAATATGCAAAAAGGGCAGCCAGGATACAAGATTAAATTCTTGATTTTTTTCTAATCGCTGGAGACGGGAAACGAGATCCATAACATGTGATCGTGAGTTAGACGTCATTTCGAGTTTTAAATACATAAAAACAACGTCTCCACGCGTCCAAAGTAAGCTTGTTTTCGCTCATTACATAGTGGAATGAGCGAAGTAGGCGCTTTTACTATCACTGGCAAAATAAACGACATCATAAAGGTTACGCTAACTTTCGGAGGAATTTTATTTGATTACGAAAAAAGATTACGCGAAATAAAGTTAAGTAAACTGAAACACGATCTTCGAGTTTCATTTCTTTTTTGTTACTTAAAAAGTTCCGGTGAAAAGCCTAGTGCTGCACGCAATACCCATAGGTTTGCCAACTCACAAGCACATCTACTGGGTGCGACGCTCTGAACAAGCATGAAATAAAACAAAATTAAATTGGGCGAAAGAACGTTGAAATTTTGCTTTGAATGTATTGTATCCCCCCCCCCCCCCTAATGTAATGCCCGTTCTCGGGCCCTTAGGGTCAATAAATGAAACGAAATGAAATAAAATGAACTCGCTGTCACAAGCCCAGATTTATACTCTCATAGAGAGTACAACAGCGCGAAATGTAGACTTTTGCGAAGTAAAAAAGAAAAGCTTTAAAACTGCAATCCGCAGAAAATGAAAAATAAAAAAAAACACTCAAAAGAGAAAAACAACGAAAACGTTCTGCCCGTTGGGTAATCACCGTCGGCGTGTATCGCGCAAACGCTCGCCTTCATAAGAAGGTTCAGCCCGTAATGTAGTACCGCCTCACTCAATAACACGCTCCCCTCCTGATCATCAAACAGCCTCGCTGCTCCGGCGATATAAGTAATCACGTACTTCCGTCGAAGCCGGCGCTTAGCCAGAAGCACTTCCACGTATAACACCTACGTGAAACCTCCCCTGACTCTAAGCGCACTTCGACAGCGAAGAGAAAAAAGAAAAACGAATTCAATTCCGAATCGAATCGCCAGCAGACGCAAGCAGGCAGTCTGATGGGAAACGAGGTTTTATAAAACGTCGCTCGAATTCTTTAAGTCCCTCTGTCTGTCTGTCTGTCTGTCTGTCTGTCTGTCTGTCTGTCTATCTGTCTGTCTATCTGTCTGTCTGTCTGTCTGTCTGTCTGTCTGTCTGTCTGTCTGTCTGTCTGTCTGTCTGTCTGTCTTTTCTCTTTTTTCCCTTTCTTTATTTCTTTTTCTTTTTTTTTCTTTCCTTCTTTCTTTCACCTCCTCCCCTCAAACGCACTACGCGAAAGCCCGGGCTACGCCGAACAGGCTAAGCAATCTCTTTCTCCGTAATGAAACTCCATCCCCGCATTTCCCGCATTTCTCGCAAACTCGCTCGATAACTTCGAGTCCGGGATCGAGAAGGGAATCGCAATTAAGTCCCTCCCATTTAGTTTTCTTTCTTTTTTTTTTTTCTTTCAAACAACTTTTCGAACCTCGTATTACCCCTTTCCATCCCAAGTTTCAACGTTTCCTGCACGCATCAATAAATGCGTCCTCATCCCCAAGTAAAACAAGAAAATTCTTGCCGAGGCAAAAGAAAATGAAGTCGGAATTCGGGCTAAAGAGAAACAAAAAAAACAAAAAAAGCGAGAACAAAAGTGAAGTTCGTAAATTGAGTCGTTTTGACTCGCAGAGAGATTACGAAACCCTCTATGCCGCTCAGCTTTTGAGAACACGCACGCCAATGAAAAAAAAAAAAAAAAAAGAGAGAGAGAGAGAGAGAATCTAATCGACACCGAGGAAATGAGCGGGACAGCCTGAACGATGGCTCGTCGAGACTTCCGAAATAACTGCATACACGACAACGCGGTCCTTAAACTCAATTACCGGTTTTATAAACTTCAGTCTACAGTTACAGTTCCACTGCGAAAACGCTAGCTTAAAGCTATGCGAGGTAACCTAAGGGTTGAAAGTATAGTGGAATCCGCAATATTTGAAGTCTACACTAACAAAAAAAACAGGCTGCGCCTCAGCTCCTGTGAAACCGATAGAAAGGGAGAAAAAAAAAAAAAAACAAGCGGGTATGCACTGACGTTAACGCGAATCGACTTTCGATGGGAACAGTTCCTGACGGCGCGTCAAATTATGTTCACGCAATTACCGCACGCGGTTTTGAGCGGCGCTGCGTCGCAAGGCTTCGCTGCTGTACAGCGGTCCTTTTCCTCGCCTCCTCCTCTTTCATCCTCCTCCTCCCCCTTACGAAATTAACTCGGTCTTTATTCGCGAAGATAAACTACAACGACGTCGACTGATTGATCGGTGCCGTTTTTAACACGTCCCGGACAATGTCGGTACTACACTCTAAGGAGAAAAAAAAAAAGAGTATGTGTGACTCCTTTTGGGGAGTCCTTTATCGCCACGAATATGACTTCCTTTAAAGAAAAACGTTAAATCTTTTATTATATACTCCGAAAAGAGTATATTAAGCTGCAAAGAGGGTTGAAATGTCTCTGAAAAAGGAGTAGTCACATACGTGGAAAGTTATAACTCTCAAAAAAAAGTCAAAGGACTTTTTTTTTTTTTAGAGTATATGGTCGTAGTGTTGCGCTCGCGTTAATCATGTACGAGCTGAGGTTCAATGGATTGCATCTTATTAAATTCCAAGGTAAATCAACGAGCAAAGCAATCGCAACAGTGAAGATATGCCCAACAGAGCGAGCCAAGATTGTTTAAAAAGAGTAAAGCCGCATTTCTATTTGCGCAAACACTTAAAAAAAAAAAAAAAATCCAGGCGGTCGAAATTACTCGAGAAAGCTGCTATTACTAGGCAATCCGCGAATCATAATATTTTCTTCATCACGATAGCATTCCTTTACAAAACCTCGCTATTAATCCGTACGTACCGGATAAAACGAAAGGGCGAGAAGACGACAAAAAAAAAACAATAAAAAAAATAAAAAAAAGATGCGTACACACAAGCAAATGCGCGCATTCCTTCAGTACAAAACCCAAGCCTTTCCATCGCTTTCCATAAAGCTATCGGCAACAACCGAATTCTCCCCAACGATGAGAATCCCACCGGGAAAATCCCCTAGAGCATTCATCTCAATGAGAAAAGTACAATGACGATGGCGCAAGCACAACAACAGCAAAAGGACAAGCAAAATCGCTCGGCATACTCGTCGATGGTAAAGCGCATCAAGCGGCTGAATCTCTAAGCTCGCATCCAACAGCTCCCGCGCTTCCTCCTCAACTTTTAGCCTCTTCTTCACTCAAAGGGCTCGCTGGCTTCTTTGAAAGGTGGCGCAAGACGAAAATATGATCTAGACCCTAACGTAGCACGGACTCGGTTCTCCCTCCTCGCATCTCACTTACTTTTTTCTCGCCGTCGTTGTTTCGTATAAAACGAGATCTGGCCAGAAAAGGAGCCGCAACCATTCTCAAAACTTACCACTCCCGTGGGATGGAGGGGCTGAAAAAAAGCTAAGAGGAGAAGGGGGGGGGGGGGGAGGGGGGGGGGGGCTAAGGGGATAAAACAAGAAGAGACGTGGCGCGCGCGCGCTAGCAAAGACAACTTGGCAACAGCAGCACCATGGCACTATTCCACACGTAACGTTTCACCCACTCTTTTTGATTTCCCTTTCTTCGGGTAGATTAGGCAAAGAAAGTACACGGAACGTTACTCTACAATTTTAAGAACCATGGCGAACTGACCACATCATGATATAAAGTCGGATAGACACACAAAGACCAAGGCAAAGACGAAGGAGACAAAGCCAGAAAGCCAGACAAAGACGAAGCCCCAGACGAAGACAGTGACGAAGAAGCAGTCTTTTTTCAAAGTTCACAAGTCGATGTGAAAGCAGAAAAGTATATAATAGGATAGGAAGGGGAAGTGGGAGCGGGGGGGGGGGGGGGGATATCGAGCGAGACATGCACTGAAAAGTCCAGAACACGCTGAGCAACGCATCGGAAACGCGATAAGGAAGCAACTGGACGTCAAAAAAAAAAAAAAAAAATCGTGATAACGCTACTATGCAGCCCCGAACCACACGCCAACCAGACTCCACACCAACAACACACATAAAGGAAGACTCACACGATAAGTGCACCAGGCGATTTTTCTTTTTTTCTTTTCTTCTTTCTTTTTCTGGTGCGGTCGCTAGCCGCGCTCTCCAACGCCTAACCCACGCTAAGGGAGATAGGGAACAGCGATAGAGGCGTTTCGCGTGGGCCATTTGTTTCGTCGTCGTAAAGGATCCACAGAGCCACGGGGGGAAATAAGGGAGAAGAAACGGCCCGCCGCCTTTTAAAACCCCGTTTCCCAATGCACCGGCCACGCAGTTCCCGTTTTTACGGCGTTTCGTGTTGCACCGCCTTGACCTATAAACTACATACGCGCCGACCCCTCAAGATGGGAGTACGCGTTGCGAAGGCACACTTGCACGGTTGCGAAAGATGCGCCATCAAAGATCGCCGTAGATGATGTCTGACTCAACCCCAAGCCAGGGCGGAGAAGCCGAAAGCTGCGGCCAGTGTGAGCCAATCGGGAACGACTGCCGATTGGCTAATCTATAAAGAAGCGATCCGAGAAGCAGGCATTTATTGACCGGCATTGCGAGGAAGGCGATCCCTGGTAGACAACGGAAGCGACACCCTTTGGATGCTGTGTCTGTTGACAGCCTAGCCGGACGCTGGAGATCTCCGGGAATTGCGGCACGTTTTCGATATGAATTACACAGTGCGCGACGCCGAAACGATTCCGTTTGCTCAGCCTCACTCACTCTCTCAAGTTTAATTTTTTTTTCCTTTTTGGGGATTTTCCGTATCATTAAATGCAATGTATTGCTTTGCTTAACCTGCCACTACCCTGACGCCAAAGACATGAACCCCACTTTACGAAAAAAAATTACGGCAGCTTCGCACAAGTGGTGCCAAGCCTGATGGAAGTGCGGCGCTGGGCAACCTTTTTTTGTTTCTCTGGAAGGCCCGTGAGAGGGCGGAGAGGCTTGGCCTCCCCGTCTCGACATGGGTCTAGCCAGGAGTTGGATGTATAAACACCACATCCTCTTTCGTCCGGACCAAATAAATGTCTTTTAGATGCGAAGCAGCTATTTGGCTAGGGTGTGTAACGCTGTCCCTCCGTGCGTACACACGAACGCGCCGCAACGCGCTCCCCTAGCCGCAGGTGTTGGAGCGGTGCCAAGTAGGTCACGCCGCAGCTGCCGGCTGCCGGCCGCCCGCTCGCAACACCTCTGACCCGCCTCCCGTGTCTTTGCGTTTCAAAGAAACGTTTACTTCGAGTAAACGCTACACCGAGTTTCGCTTCAAACCGTTCTTCCAGCACCCGCGTCGACGCCCGTTTCAACCGGGTCAACGCCGTGCGCACCGCTGCTGCTTCGCATCCCATCAGGGTTCCCTTCAGGGAGATGGTCCAAGTTTTTTTTTCTCTCTCTCTCTCTTCTGTTTTCGCTTTCTTTCCTCCTTTCTTTCTTTTTGCATTTTCCAGTTTTCTCTGTCTCGTATTCTCTCTTTATTCCGACTTACTTTTATTTTCCTCCCATTTTTCCCTTTCTTTCTCTCTCTTTCTATTTCTCGCTTGCTTCCTCTTAGGAATAGCCAACGTTAAGCCAAACGACGACAGCATAGGACAGCATACGACAGCCCGGTCCCTTAAAGTGCTCCGCCTTTAATATCACCACCAAGGCGCTCGAAGAACAAGAAGAAAAAGAATTCTCCTTGACGCCAGCGGGA
The DNA here is from genome assembly GCA_030522465.1 of Rhipicephalus appendiculatus. NCBI lineage: Eukaryota > Metazoa > Arthropoda > Arachnida > Ixodida > Ixodidae > Rhipicephalus > Rhipicephalus appendiculatus. The sequence goes on along the minus strand of JALIZH010028968.1, from coordinate 74 downwards.
GCTCAACGTGCTACAGATGGCTATGCAATATGTGGTTCTGCACGCGTTACGCCAAGCGAAGACGACAGCATACG
>JALIZH010028967.1:0-21792 GCA_030522465.1 Rhipicephalus appendiculatus | reverse complement strand
GAAGAAGAGCCAAAAACAGGAGTGCACCCAAAACCCAAAATCGCGGCAATGCATTAATAGATGAGAGCTACCAAGCTTTCAAGGAACTTAAAATGCCCCAATGCGACATTAATGCATCGCCTTACGCTCCCAATAAAAAAAATGCAGGTTGCATGATCAGATATTGAATAAACAACGCAGGAGCAGCAAGGTATTATATTGCGGGTATGCTTAACAGTGCAACCCTAATGTTACATCGACCTCTTTGTTCTTTGCGGCGGTCCACCTTCACACAGTCTGCTCAACTTGTTTCGCGCCGAGATCAAAACCTGTACATCGAAGTGGTTGGCAACCTTCTTGAGTCTGTGAGTAAAACCATGAATGTGTGGTATCACAGCGACTTTCTTGCCTGTTATTTGGGCTGGTTTAGGGTTCATTGTTGCCGCCTTTTTTTATTTCTTAAGTAGCTTCTCGCAGGTAGCAAGAGAGCAACTCAAGCGGAAAACCAGCTTGCGCCAATTTGTTCACCTGACAGAGTGAAACTGAAGCCACTAAATGATGACAAAATTTGGTCATCGCAGAGTGAAAGGAGGGGAAAAAAGCAATAGCATTTTTTACTAACTTTGTGTGGCCCTGAACTTTGTACTTCAACAAAGGTTTTACCGACCTGGGTGTGTACTGCCCAGCAGACATGATTCAGAGTGAACACTACCTTTTAAATCAAAGAACTGAATTGTGTCATCCTTCAAAAATTCAGATGTAAATTTTAGCCCAAGACCTTTTGCTCAAAACTGCTCAAAATTTTCGCGGCCATGAAGTCATAATCATCATTGTCAAAGAAAACTAAGTAATCGTCGACATAGCGAAAAACTTTAGTTGTGAGCTTACCAAGTACAGTCTCTAGCATCCTGTCAACTTTACCGACCTGGGTGCAGTACGCACCCAGGTCGGTAAAACCTTTGTTGAAGTACAGTTCAGGCCACACAAAGTTAGTAAAAAAATGCTATAGCTTTTTCCTGCCTTCACTCTGCGATGACCAAATCTTGTCATCATTTAGTGGCTTCTAGTTTCACCTGTCAGGGTGAACAAATTGATGCAAGCTGGTTTTTCACTTGAGTTGCTCTCTGCTACCTGCGAGAAGCTACTTAAGAAAATAGAAAAAGGCGGCAACAATGAACCGAAGCCAGCCCAAATAACAGGCAATGAAAGTCGCTGTGATACCATACATTCATGGTTTTACTCACAGACTCAAGAAGGTTGCCAACCACTTCGATGTACGGGTTTTGATTTCGGCGCGAAACAAGTTGAGCAGACTATGTGTGAAGGTGGACCGCCGCGCAAAGAACAAAGAGGTCGATGTAACATTAGGTTGCACTGTTAAGCATGCCCACAGCTATGTACCTTGCCGCTCCTGCGTTGTTTATTCAATACCTCTGTCATGCAACCGCGTTTACATGGGGCAAACGGGGCGGTGCCTTAATGTACGATTAAGGGAGCATTTTAATTCCTTGAAAGGCCCCGCTAGCTCTCATATATCAATGCATTGCCGCGATTGTGGGTGCACTCCTGTTTTTGGCTCTTCTTCTATTCTGTATAAACACAGAAGCCAGAAAGCACGTGAAATTGTTGAGGCCGCTCACATTTCTAAGCTGTCACTTGCATGTGTCAGTCAGGCGTCGGTAACACTACATGATAAGGAAATTTCGTATCTTGGGATTACATGAGACATGTGACATGTGTGTGCTTTTGGTTTTGAGCGAGGAAAGAAGAGCAAGTGTTGTTTGCGCATGTACCGTTTGGCGGTGTGATGCATATATGTTTTATTTCCGATTAAAGATGCTTAGTTGAAAGTCAGCGCTTGTACTTGTCTGTTCTCCCTGTGTGCATCGTCTCGTTTTTCGCGCTGCTATTTTTCCATGGATCCATACCAACTGGCCCAGCTTTCTACACTTATGTAGTGATGTTTCAGCACGCAAAACGAGAGCCTCATTGTAAACAAGGCTAACATTCTGGGTGCCAAAGAGTCAATACAAACTTCCACATCTTGTGGTCGGCGTCCTCGTGTTTTTATTAAATGATTCTTTCCAACCAAATCGGTGCCTGTCAAAGCCTTGATTTCATCCACGAACCCTATATACAGCTTGTCCCTTGTGTAGTAGAGCGACACCTTACAGGCACGTTTGACCGCGTTGGTGTTGACCTCTACGGCCCCCCTTCCGTACAGTGGTTCAGGAAACCGGCGGATTACTGTCAGCGTCAATCACCTGACACGCTATGCTGAGACAGCAGCTCTCCCGGCAGTGACCGCCCGCAAAGTTGCTCTTTTCATTCTTCGCAACTTCGTTCTAAGCCAAGGTGCTCCGCGGGAACTACTCAGTGATAGGGGTCGTGTTTGTGTTGGATGTCATCCAAACCCTCCTCGCTGAATGCAACATCATTCACCGGAAATCGACCGCCTACCATCCGCAGACAAATGGTCTAACCAAGTGGTTAAACCGCACATTCGGTGACACGTTAAGGATGTGAACCTCTTCCGACCACACCACCTGGGACACCGTACTGCCTTTTGTTACCTTTGCATACAACAATGCGGTGCAAGCGCCTACCAGCTTTCCCCCCTTCTTTCCTTTGTACGACCCCGAGCCTTCCCACCCACTGGACACCATACTCCTGTACCGACTTGATGACTCCGAGTGCACTCACATTTCTGAAGTCGCCCGATACACCAAAGACTGCCGCCAGTTGGCTTGTTCCCTGACTAGCGAAGCTCAAGGTCGACAAAAGACACTGCATGACGACATTCATCACCCAGCTCCCACGTTTGCTGTTGGCTCCCTTGTTTGGCTATGGGTACCACCCCACGTCCCTGGCCTCTCTTCTAAACTTCTGGCATGGTACCATGGTCCGTACCGTATCACTGATGCCACCTTGCCAGTGAACAACATTGTCAAGCCCCTCAAACAATCCACCGTCAAGGAAGTGAGACCGTACATGTCGACCGTCTAAAGTCATACTACGACCCCGTCATTCTACCTACTCCCCCGAGTCGCCAGGATGGCTACACTTCACTCCAGGGGTATTGAAGTGGAGCAGATGTACCAAAGGGCACAACAGGGACGACAAAGGGGACGTCTGTGAAAAAGGGCGACAATAGGACTGGTGCTGTGCGAGAGCTTGTGCCATCTTTGCCAGCCTTGAACTGCTTTATCATGCGGTCCTTATTCATTACGACCTTACAGCCTATATAAACCTCATCACACGCGTAACTTTAGTCAAAACTTTAAAAATGAAAGGCACTCATTAATTATGCTTAGCTACTCAAGGTCCTAATTATTGCCTGGAGATAAAGCATGATTCCGGAGTTGTAGAGCACTTTCAGAAACCATTAAGTGATTCACGTCCTGGATAATGCTTCGCAGATCCATTTTAGTGAACAGCAAAAAAAAAATACATGCCATGAAATGTGAGAAGAAAACAAAGCCACGTGACAGAGAACTTGCACACTGTTATCATGCCGCTCTTTCAGAGCACATCTGTGAAAGTATATTATGTATACAGTATATCGTACATCTATGCATGATATACTGCGAATCGTAAGCAGTGCAGAATAAGTCACAATCAAGGTTACAATCACACAAGGCCTAGGCGGTTCTGTGGTAAGTGGCTATTGAATAGTCTGCTTAATTGCAACAACTTGTCTAGAAACATGTCTATACAGATTACGTGCTATGCGACGCCATCAGGCAAAAAAAAAAAGGGGGGGGGGATGTTCCGCATTTGCCATCACGGCTACGAGCAGTGCTAGCACTCCCTGGTTTTAACGCACAGATATACCCCATGAAGTGGACGGTGGGACGACTGCAACCATAGCTCAATTGCTAGAGCATCATTCGCATTATTAGAAGGTTGCAGGTTCTTTTTGTCCACTTTAATTTTTTCACATGTATGTCATAATTACTAGGAAAAACGTCCCCTACACTTTTCGTGGCTTGATTGTCTGTAGGTTCTCATTAAGGTTGTGTCTAACAAAGCAAACAAAAAATGGGCCCTTAAAATTCCCCTTCTATCGTTCAGCAACAAACAAGAGAATTCACATATAATATGACACAAAAGGAAGCCAGAAAGAAAGCAATCTACCTACGCTACCACTGGTGCACAATATACAAATGGTCATCAAATACTACACACCTCCAATCTCCATGGTGAAGCCTCAAGTGATGGTGATAACTGTTCACCCCACAATGATAGGCTCAAACAGGCCACGTCATCCAGAAGCGCCTTCTCTGCAGTCTCCTTTTCAATAGAGTGGCAAGCGGCCTGCATGGCTATTCAGAAAATGGCGTAGCTCAGCTCTCACACAGTTTTTACAGACCAACCTAAGCAATTTATTAGGCTTTTCTTATCCATATCTGCTAACCATCCGACACTACCAACGTTTTAAAACACTAAGAAAGACACTTGAGCTTCACCTTAAAGTCTAGGACGCCATAGCATAGTTGGGCTGCATTTGAATAGCCCTCTTGTTCCCAAGCCAGGGTTTGCTTTTCGGTGGAAACCTCAACCATGCCACTTTAAAAATTACGTCATTTTTGTTGCAATTTGTTCACTCCTTTTTCTTGATTTCCCATAGCGCATGCACTCTGCGTTGACATGGAGGTTGACAGCATGCCATAATCCCATTCGGGTCAGCACGGTACATTTGAAACAAGAGAGACGCTGACCAGTCCAAACACACGTGTCACATTTCGGCTTCCAGAATGGGAGTCTTGCTCACAATGAATGCATCACCAGAAGTGGCTTGTTTAAATGGGCTTGAGTAATTGCTTCAAAGAATAAGCACAGGTCAGTTTTAGATTTTTTTTAAGATTAACTGTGTTACAAGGAGTCAGTATGATAAGCGATCCCAGATGTAGCCGAGATGCTTTCATTTTTTTTTGTTGCAATGATTCTTGCGTTGTCTCGATCAATCTTGTTCTTCATGATGGCGTGTTCTGCTAAAATGTTCTCGAGATACACACTCAATCTTTACATCACGGGCATGCCGCAGCAGACACTTCTTGTAGTTTCCTGACTCCCATATATAAACACCCTTGCAGTCTGCGCAAGGTATCTGGTAAACAAACCGGGGAAGCGCTCCCTGGGCAGGCGATCCTTCGCTCTCACAGGTTGATGGCACATCTTTTTGGATGGAATGTGTGCCACATGCACATCATACTCACATAGGACACGTGCCAAACATTCGCTTGTTCTAATATACGGTACATGGACTCGCTGCATAGAGGCGAGAAGCAGGCATGTCAATGTTACCCATCATAACAGTTAGCATTCCCTTGTGCTGATAAAGTAGAAGAGAACCAAGTTGGGCTAGTTGTTTGACCTTCATTTCATAATGGTTTAACTGTGCTAAGACAAGGACAAGGCACGTGCTGTATTTTTCTTTCTCTGGTGTCCTTGTCTTAGCGCAGTTAAACCTCTACAGCTGATAAAGTGCTTAGGGTATCCGCAGTTAGAGAAGTCGTCCCATGTCTTTGCTGTGTTCACATTCTGTGTCTTTGAGCAATTTTTTGGCACACTGCAGTAGCATGCTGTCAACAGCCCTGTCATGGGCGGCGCAGCGCACAGAGGTGAAATTCAGATGTTGTGACGGGGGACACGTTGACGCACCTCCTTCCCGCCATCCCCCCCCCCCTGCTTCTACGAAGCGAGCCCCTGTACAGTCTATTCCTGAAACAAGCTAATGTATGGCACACATAGGTCGGCACTTTAAGGGAGTACTCACTCAAACTCACTCGCCACAATTTTTTCAGCCTTCGCACTCACTCACGTCCACTCACACTCATGAGTACTCACTCACGTTCACACTCACGACCACTCACACTCATGAGTTCTCACTCACGTCCACTCACACGCATGAGTACTCACTCATACTCCACTCGCCACGTTCAAATGAGTGTGAGTGAGTGTGAGTTGAGTGCACTCATGAGTGAGTGTGCCGAGCTATGATGGCACATGTCCTACGTGAGTATGACATACACGTGGCACACAGTCTACCCAAAAAGGTGTGCCATCAAGTTATGAGAGTGAAGGACTGCCTGCCGAAGGAGGGTTTCCCCAGTGTAGTTTACAAGATACCTTGCGCAGAGTGCAAGGGTGTTTACACCGGTCAGTCAGGAAACTACAAGAAACGTCTGCAACAGCTTGCCCATGGCATAGAAAATAAGAGCGTCAGCAACAACACTTTAGCTGAACATGCCGTCATGAATGACTGCAATATTGAGTCAGACAACGCAACAATCATCGCAACCGAAAAAATGACAGCGTCTCAGCAACATCTGGAATTGCTTATCAAGCAGACCACTTGTAACACAGTAAGGGCTGGTTCACACCGGCGACCAGTCACGCGACCAAATTAGCCGCTTTGCGACTGGTCCCAAACAGTCGCTTTGGTCGCAAAACGACTGCTTTGACTCAGTCGCTCGCTGCGCAATTTTTCAGTCGCAGGACGGCTAGCATCAATCAGCGAAGCCCAGAAGTGACGTCAGCATTTGTTTACATCCGGGCTCATTGCTTTTTTTTTATTGCGCTGGCCCACTGCCGTCAGATACAAACGAGTGCATTCCTCTGTGCTACCATCGCCACCACGGAGTGCTCGGCCGAGCCAAGGCAGTCGCTTTGCGACCAGTTGCAAAGCGACTAACTTGGTCACGCGACCGGTCGCCGGTGTGAACTAGCCCTTAATCATAACGACAGACGTCTAAACCCAATCTAGACAGCGATTACTCAAGCCCATTTAAATGAAACACTTCTGCTGATGTATTAATTGTGAGCAAGGCTTCCCCACCAGAAGCTAAATCATCATAAATGTTTGTTTGGACTGGTCGAGGTCACTTTTTTTGTTTTGTATGTGTTGACATGTTGGCGCATTTCTTCTTTGGGCTGTGAATAAAAGTGACATGTTGTCACAACTGATAAACAGATCAGCTGATTACACAAGACAATGCAGTCACACAAAACTATGTAAACATGCAATGGGAATCGTGCACTTTATCACAATTGTGAAAGAAAAATAAACAATTTTGTTTGTACACTTATCGTTCCAACTACCACTAGAGGAAAATTACAATTAAGGGCCGCCCTTATCAAAAAGTAATTATGATGATTAGCACACATTTGCATAAAAGCATGTGGGAAAGATTACAGCACAGAAGCCCAGCCTTGTAACACTGAGCAAGGCCTCACAGCAATACAACCAACAACATGCTGAATACACGAATTCAACAGCAAGTCCTTTGGTTAATAAATGATAAGTGTAATGCAATGGTGACAAAGATTTCGCTAAAGAAATCTTTAAGCTGGTAAGCTTCGTAGTCGCACGCTTGTTTTCAACTCTTCCTGAAGCATGAGCACTATGGTGCAGCGCATTAGAGAACATAAGTCGCTCGCACCTGTCGTGATCAATCCATTTCGAACATAACAAGTGACCAAGAACTGCGGTATTCGACAATTCATCTATATACTATCACAGATTCACCCCGTGGATTAATAAAATCTTTGCGAATCATGGTTCACGGATCTGCACACAGCGCAAATTATAGCATCCACTGATGCACTCTATCGCGGAGACGGCAGCTCGGCGTAAGCACATACGGATGAATAATAAGCAGGTTGCATGCAGCCAGCTGTCGGCCAGCGCTGGGGCATGACATAGTTGGTTAAACACGGCGTGGTTCAGCACGTCGCAAGTACAATGGGGGAAAAAATCTCTTCTTGGACTACGCTAGCCAGAGAACAGATTTTAAACATGCGCACAGAATACGCGGCCCACGTAATGAACAATTTTACTTCACCTGTCATATGCAGAAGTGCGGTGTCGTAATAGCCGCCTTTGGTCTTCTCTTTGTTGCTCCCAGGAAGCACTGTAGACATCCCCAGGGGTGAAGTCGTCAACGCCCTTGCGGCCAAACCGCCGCACTAAGGTGGCCACCATAACCACACGCTCTCTGCACCTATAACCTTCTCGATCTTGTGAAATTGGTATCTCACGTAGACGAAGAACGGCATCTCAGTAACAGTTGACAAGCGCGCGATCGTTCACGCACACAAGATCCGCCATGAGAAGAAAAAAAACAACGTCAGTGTTGCTAACAGAGCCGTAAAATGAGTGTTTTACCGCTAAGAGTATGCTGGCTGTGTACTGACATTATATTTTCTTGACTGATTAACTTTGTTGTTTTAGTTGAAAGTTCTTGAGCTCTAAATCATAAATCAAGTAGTGACAAACATGAAAGCGCTGCTAATAATTTATTATATTGTCACAGCTTTTATACAATCAGTTCCGGTTTCGAACGACACCAAAGCTAGCTATTTTATCAACGGAGCGCTAACGATTGTCACTATTTTTTCGTGGGTTTATGGCTCTGGCGCGTTCTCCACGTAATAAATCAATAGTCGGAAATACCACGCCGGTGCCTCATTCCTGTACGATGTAATGCAACGATGTATCGGGTCATTCGAGTACAGCTTCAGCGGCTTCAGCCTTCTGCTTAATTGTTGTCTAAAAAAAATAGCGGTTCCTTCGAAGCAGTCCGGTTAGTAGTCACGCAATGTAAAAAAAAAAAGAAAACAAGAGCACTAAAAAATAAAAAAGAAGAACCAGCGAGATTCGAACTCGCGACGTTGCGAACTGCCTTCCACGTACTGTGCAGCGGTCTTACACACTACGCCACTAACGCAGTCGGCTGCGATGTGATTAACAACCAGATTTGTATGATATTGAATATACGTTGCGTGTTCTGTGCGTCTTAATACTTCCGTCAGTACCGAAGTGACGGCCCCGGGGTCCGGGCCCGCGCCCGTCGAGGTGTTGGCAGTGTTGGCCCGTCACGGTAGTCGGTTCCACCAGTTCCACCTCCGAACTGGCGTTATCGGTTCTATTTCGAACCGACTCAACATCGAAGTTCCTCTACAGACTGTGTGGAGCCAGAACAAGAATCGTCTGCTACTCTAGATGCTTCTCAGGTAAGTTCTATTTTAAAATGACTCTCGGCGCCCGGCATTATCAATGTCAATTCGCACACGGAGCCATTACGTTCGCGCTCATGTGAGGCAACAGCTTCTTTCGTCGTAAATGACAGCTTTCCTCCTCGGGGCGATGCAGTCAGCTGTTTTACATCTATGTATCAGCTGGGCGCGCGGTGCGAGCGTTTTGTCCAGAATTTCGATCCCACAAATGCGGGAGGGAGAGGTGAGTAGTAGTAGTGTTAATTATGGCAATAACGCTTAACTCTGCAGCCCAATAGGGAGCACGGCGCTGCGTCAAGGGGGGGCGGGGGGCGGTGAAAGAACACGGGCCTGTATGTTAAAGAGAGGAAGTGTGTGGGTAGTGTGCATTCACTTTTTTTTTGGGGGGGGGGGAGGGAGGGGGGCTGTCAGTGGGCATCCCGCGAGGGAGGGGCGAGAGGGAGGGAGTACTTGCTTGCCCTTGAATTTCGGCTCTTACTACGGGGGACTGGCCACGAAACTGCGGTTAATACACGAGGGGCGATATCTAGGATTTAATGCCTGCGCAGTACCACTGCCGCCCGTTCTATTCAACTCTTGTCCAAGTGGGCTTGCGAGGAAGTTCTTTTGCTTTTTTTTTTCGTCGTCTGCTAACTCGCACAAGTGTTGCCACATCTAGGACAGTTTTGTTTCCACTTGGCTTGCTTATAATATGAAGATTTAAGCAACGGATTCTGTTCCTATTTTTGTACCCTATTTTTCCTTCCTTTCTGCCGACGAAGAATGAAGTAATAAGCACCTGGCACGCAAATGCAACCACCTGACAGGCAATTGCACGGTGTTGATAGAGGTAATAGTAATGTTTCGGTGGTCATCGACTGGATGGCCTTTCAAAAGTGCCCATTTGGCTCGGATATCATTTATTAGTAGCAAATCTAAGACACCAGGTGTGCGAGGAATGTTCCATGCACTTGCAATGAGGGACACATTTCAACAAAGAAAATGAGTTACTGCAGCTGTGTTCATACAAACATTTACACATTAGTGCTATGCAGAGGCGTTCTGAAACAGCATTGCACCTACATTGAGCAAATGTCCCTGATTTAATGAAAGGAATGTAGTAATGCTCAGTAGTGCAAGCTGAGACGGGAACAATGATTCCTAGCCTTATTATTTCCGTTTAAGCTACTGTGTACTTTTCACGTGTAAAAAACTATCCCAATAAAAAATCCTTTCAAGGAATGATAAATGAGCTGTGCTGTGATGTTAACCCTTTCATTTGGTATTGCTTGCTACTCGAAATTCTGAGCAGCTGTCAAAAGGACGATGATAGTCAGAGTAAATTGGTGTGGATAAGATTTATTGATACGCTTTTCTTGCCAGAACCATGAAGGGTTTGTTCTCATGACTTGTTCGGTATTACAGCATCTGTGATCTCTTTGTGCTCGCATCACTTTGCTGTAATCATTGTCAATTTCACATCTGCTAGCTGTCATGCTGCGAGTGCTTGAAGCCCAAATATCATTAGAGCTATTTTGCATTCAAAAGTGACACGCAAGGAAATGGACTGTCGCATGACCAGATCACTCGTTTCTCTTGCTAGATTGCTCAGTTGCAGAAATCTAGAATACATTGCTCGTTAGCCAGAATTTCTATGAGACCAGTCAGTAGCACAAAGTTGGAATAGTATGTACATTATATAACGTACTACTGGTTGTCACATGGAAGAAGCAAACAGCCAAAAAAAAACAAATATGGTTAACTTGTTAGAGCACGTGTCATGCCAGCTTCATACCGGCAACATTGGACAGCTGCCGCTTTCATGGGTTTCAACTTCTAGGCAAAAGCTAACTCAGTCATGTCGCTTGTTGCTTTGTCTGCAAATTTGCTTTTGTGCCTCTTACACTTTATGATTTAACGTTAATGAATAACTTCTGAATACCGTCTCACTGTTGTTTTGTTTCTCTTTTTTTTATGCAGGCAAATTCAAATGAGCTTGCTGAGGACATTGTTGGGCTCGAAGATGAACCAAATGCACAGGATGAATTTTCTGGAACAGTCAGCAAAGTCCATGGTAATTTGGAAAGTAGTCAAGAGGCTCCTGAAGATGCTCGAGTCATCAACCCTGATGCTGATCTTTGATTGTATGGCAAGAAATTGAGCCACAATGCCTCCTGGCCTCTCTGTGAGCAGATCATAGCTCGGCAAACTCACTCATGAGTGCACTCAACTCACACTCACTCACACTCATTTGAACGTGGTGAGTTGAGTATGAGTGAGTACTCATGCATGTGAGTGGACGTGAGTGTGAACATGAGTGAGAACTCATGAGTGTGAGTGGTCGTGAGTGTGAACGTGAGTGAGTACTCATGAGTGTGAGTGGACGTGAGTGTGAACGTGAGTGAGTGCAAAGGCTGAAAAAATTGTGGTGAGTGAGTTTGAGTGAGTACTCCCTTAAAGTGCCGACCTATGGAGCTCGGCACACTCACTCATGAGTGCACTCAACTCACACTCATTTGAACGTGGTGAGTTGAGTATGAGTGAGTACTCATGCGTGTGAGTGGACGTGAGTGAGAACTCATGAGTGTGAGTGGAGGTGAGTGTGAACGTGAGTGAGTACTCATGAGTGTGAGTGGACGTGAGTGTGAACGTGAGTGAGTGCGAAGGCTGAAAAAATTGTGGTGAGTGAGTTTGAGTGAGTACTCCCTTAAAGTGCCGACCTATGGAGCAGATTGCAAGTTATGTGCTAGTTCTTGATTTTGCTGTAACGACTGGACTGCAATGGATACAAGTGGATGGCTTGCTGAAGCTGCGTAATGCAATATTTGGAAACGATGTTTTCGCATCCATTGAAAGAAGTACCAACACCAATTTTCAAGGCTGACTTTGCTTTGTTATACAAATTTCTTTTATGTGGAGATGACTATGAGCTAGTGTGAAACTCGGGAAACATTTAAAGTTAACTTTAGCTTGGTTTACCTTGTGACGTTGACCCTAGTGTGGTGTCAGGCCACAAGTTCTGGTTGCCTCACGCACCAGTATCAGCAGTGTTGATGGTGTCAGGGACCAAAACAGACAAAATGGCTGCTTGTGCGTCACCAACAGAGCCAACCGTGGAAACGTCAGAATATCATGAGCTTGGGCGAGGATGTGATGAGAAGCTTGTATCATGTCGTGGCGTCAGGGTTCAGTAGGAACTAATACTAACGTGTACTTCATTTTTCAGGGTGCACTCATGCTTACTAGTGCACCTTCTAGGCTCTTGAGGGCTTGGCCTTTCATTTGACGCTAAAAAAACGACAACTGAAAATTTTTGCATCATTACCTTTTAATGCACATTTCACTAACTCTAAGCCATATCATCTATGCTCTTTTTAAAGTCTTGGTGAGTCTTTGAAGCCCCAAATATAAAGTTGTTTGATTTGCAATCTGCAGCACCTGTTGGCACTGCAGTCAATAGAAGCTTGTACTCATGGGACAGTCGTGTCTTCACGTAGAAAAGAGAAGAAACTTTCATACATTTTCACAATGATTGTGTGGCTCTTCACATTGTGCAATGTGCTGCACTGTTGAACGCCATATCCATTGCTGTCATTGGGCCTAGGATGCCACGTCAATTTGCCCCTCTCGCATATATACGGATATGTGTTTGCCGTGCACCAAACATGCACACCATCTTGGAATTAATGACTGTTTCAAATCGAGTTTTCAATATTTATTCCTATGTGAGGGCAATGCAACAATACAATACAATGCAGAATTTGGGTGCTTTTATATTCAAGTACCTAATTTGCACAACGTTCTGTTGAACTTTTCGGTTATTTTGTTGCTATGATCAAGCATGAACATTTGCCTACGACAGTTTATATAGTATCTTGTACATATCAATTGTAGTACAAAAGCTTTGTGTTGGTGTAATTAAACATGTATTCTGAAATAAAGTATACACACTGCTGTTTGGCTTCAGTTTCTGTGCCTTTTGTTTGTCATCAGTTCCACAATGTGTACAGATTTCGTGTTCACAGTAAATTGTAGGGCTGTCTCGTGTTCTTTAATGCTCTGGAAAGCACCTGGCCAGACTAGCTGTGTGGTGCCACATGAGGATGTGGTTTGTCCAAGAGAATACAGCATACCAGAGAGCGATATACATAGGTCAGCAAACTCACTCATTAGTCGACTCACTCAGATTCAGATGAAGCAGCAAGTCTGAGGTGGAGTGCGTTCAGGAGAGTAATATTTTGGCAAGATTTAGTCCGAGTGAGTGCGGTTGAGCAAAATTTTGGTGAGTCTGAGTTCGAGTGAGCCATAAGCGCAAAATATATTTCTTGAGTGAGCCTGCGTGAGCTCCATTTTTTTTGCCAACTTATGGTCCTATCTACTCAACTTCATTACTATCAGCCTTATGTCGGCTCATGTTTATACCTGTGTCAACTGGCATACTTCAATGCATGAGAGTTCATACTCCAGCTAAATACTTATTGATCAGAGGCATGAGTTATGGAGGGGGGGTTGCCTTCATCTCAGCGCGCAATCTCTTTCACGGGAAGTTATTGATAAAAGTATCTCGTGCATGGTCGTTGGCATAATTTTCTCTTGCGGGAGCAAACCATTGTTGCATCGCGACTGGCAGAGGGGGGAGAGCACTGGGATAGCTTGGGTGTGGGGAAGTGCTTGAGTGGCTTGAGGGGGGGGCAAGTGCCCCTTTTTGACCCCTTGCCGATGCCCATGATCTCGTGTGAGTTGTCTTTCAATAAAAATGTGCTTACTGGATTGCAACCACTAATAACTGATATCTGAAGGTACGAGATCAAAAGGGGCAGTGGAGGGCACCTATTATGTTAGATAGCGTTAAAGGAGTAGTGACGCAAATTTTAGCAGTTTTCGTATTGTTGCTCTTAATAAAAGTTCTGGTGTCACGAACACTAAAAAATGTATAGTTGTTCCGAGCGCCTTTCATATACTTTTAATACCGCTTCCTTAAAAAACATTTTTGGTTTCCATATCGAGGAGGTGTTATCATAGTGACGTGTAAACAGTGTGACGCAGGTCTAAGTCACGAGGGGACAGTAACACTTGATGTTCTTGCAGCACTCTGTAGGTTGCTGTTGGTTGTACGTGTTGCACGTATACAATGAAAGGTGAATTGACATGCAGTGGCTCCAACAGCAATTTTGGTTGCATCTCAGACGCAGCACTTGCAAATCCAGCGAGCGGTGCTATCTCGTCATGATAAGGTCTATTACGGTGGGTTTGTCTTGCAGATGCTGGTCGACAAAATCTTCAAAACCAAAGTAAAATATGTTATACATGCTTCCTGGCTCCAGTGTGTGGAGAGCGTTAGCACATGCCAAGGAAACAATAGCATTGACACCCAGTTCGGAAAAGCTAATTATAAGTTAACGTAGTCATGAGTCGACTCGCTGAGATTCGGATCCAGCCACGAGTCTGAATGAGTCCGGCTAAGTAATATTTTGGTGAGTGAGTCTGAGTGAGTCTGGTTGAGGAAAATTTTAGGGAGTCTGTGCATTCGGTTGAAGAAAATTCTGAGTCCAATTGTAAGCCCCATAGGCGTGCGCAGGGTTCCCCTTCACGGGGGGGGGGGGGGGGGGTAGGTTCATCGTAGTGTCCCCCCTCCCTATTATGTCAATGTATTGGGCTGACTTTGCACCCCCCCCCCCTTAAGTTAATAGGGGGGGGGGGCCGCCGCCCCCCCCCTGCCGCCCCTGTGCTCGCGCCTACGGTAAGCCCCAAACACAAAATATATTTCTTGAGCAGCCTGTGAGCTCCAATTTTTTTTTTTGCTAAAAGTGTACTACCGTACCAACCCGGAGTGGTTTTGGCTAAACACCACACCACGCTGGTGTATCCACCGGAACACACCACACCAGGCTGGTGTATCCACGAGAAAAAATCACACCACGCTGGTGTATCCACCAGAATACATCCCACCAGGCTGGTGTGTCCACCAGAATACATCCCACCAGGCTGGTGTTCCCACCAGAACACATCCTGTTCCCACCAGAACACATCTTGCTCCCACCAGAACACATCCCACCAGGCTGGTGTGTCCACCAGAACACACCAGTGTATTCTGGTGTTAACACCAACACACACCAGAACACGCCAAACACACTCTGGTGGGATTTTCAACTGGGTAAGTACGTGACACTGCAAGAATTTTCGAAGCGACATGTGTAATTTCTGCAATTAGTTGCTTGAATAGAAGAATTAAAGTTTATGGAAATATTAAAGTGTACAAACGGAATTTGAGCGCTTTTTAATTTTTTTTTTACTTCGAATCAAGCGAGATGCGAGACTCAGCTTCGTCCATTTCGTTTGCGTTCGTGTTCTCGCCATTCTTGCGTCGTGCTGGCGCCAGCCCTGACAACGCTTGGCGTGTTTTCGGTGCATCGCCCCTTAGAGCAGTTCCAGTGGTACGACACTTTGTGTCGTGGTAAGGATACATGATCCATGGCAGCCTCTCCAAACGTGCGCGCATTGAGTGATCCATCCCGCAGAAACAGGCAGTACACTACACAGAACGCCGAAACGACACAACACCGCTTGCGGGCACGACCTGGCTTGGCCATGTCATGGGAATGTAACCTTGCGTGCGCATGACGCGTTGATGCGTTTGCGTCGTGTGATCTGACCGGCCTCGAGTTGCTCCCATACCGAAGAGGGCAGGGAAGTAATTTGGCTTGCGAAGTCTACACGGGGCGAGTGGCAAAGGTTTCAAGCTCACCTCCTCGCGTCGTGCTTTCGCGGCTTATAACGAACCAATGAAAAAAAAATCTTGTTCTACAAAGCTCTTGATTGGGCACGCAACGACTTGAAGTGCCTAACTAAGATTTCTGATGTGACCTGGTGAAGCGCCCTTTAAGAAGTAAATTACAAACGAAACAAAAACCACGTGGACATCTGATTGTTCTTTACCAACTCCACCGTTTCGCATTAGTTCTCCATCTTCCTGTAGCTCCACAGAGTCACCTCCTGTTCCTTGCTGCAACCTATAGTTCCCTAGTTTGTTGAACTAGGGAACTAGGTTGCAGCCCATAGAGTTCCGAAATGTCAATTTTGCCCGGTGAAATGAATAGCAATCTCCAACTGTCCTCGAAAGCAAAATATGAGGTTAAATAGTGTTCATAGAGGCACCGATTTTGAAAATAGGCATTAATAGACCTTTATAGTAATTTAGGCACAAACGTCAAAAAGAGGTATTTATAGGCACTATAAAAACACTATAAAACCCTCCATAACCTCCAATTCATGCTCATATATCAAAGTGGCACGATAGGAACGCAAGGAACAAAATAGGCGTTTGCCTAAAATCCGGTCTGTAAAACGTGAGGAAGCACTGTAATCTCGGTGCGCAAGCGGGCATTACGCGGGGTATTTGCACAGTAGAGCTGGTATGGCCACCGTTTGTCCGACTGGCGATGTAAACGAGAAACGAACATCATCATGCCGGCGTGCGCACTCTTTGTCATCATCATGTTCTTCTTCGCTCCAGAACACGTGCGCCCTGCGCGTGCTCTCCCGCTGCGCCTATTTGTCCAGCGTGGGATGCTATAACTCGGATAGTCGAGAGAGGGAGTACAAAGAGATAGAAAATAGAGAGCATAAATAGAGAGACATATAGAGAAAAAAAGGAAGAAAGAGGAAACAAAGATAGCAAGAATTAGACTGACAGAGGAGAGAGAGAAATAGAAACCAACGTCTCCTCTATAGGCGATGCGCAAAGCGCCGACGACGCCATCTGCCGCCACGGCTCGGAAGCGCTCGCGGGTCCGGGCGAGCCGTCTTCCCGCGAGTGTGTACGCGAGTGCACGGATGGACGTGTTTTTATCGTGATTTAACGACTCTGTCGGGCTTCAGCGATGCCGAAAAATAACTGCTGCGTTGTCGGCTGCTCAAACGCATACAAAAAATCGCCAGGAACGCACTTCTACAGGTTTCCGGTGCTATTTCATGAGCGATAGCGACGGCGGTGGTTGATTGCGGCTGTCCGAAAAAGGTACGCAATCGCGCTTTGTTTACGGCAGTGTTAGAACGGTTACCGTGTTTTTATTTCTCCATTTATGTCGCTACGTCTTCAGCGAACGCTGCTACGTTTACACTTGGTCGCCTCGCCTGCATTGTAGACGCTACAATACACATGAGGTTGTTATTACTGATAAGACGCGATGCCTAGGCTCTCTTGAAAAACGAATGGCGCGAAGCGCAATGCCAGAGAATGTGGGGCAGGTGACGGCTCCTTTACAAAAGCGCCGTGGAATCACACATGTGCACGAAATCGGCTGCATTCTACCTATTGATGGCTCTGGAACGCGATCACCGGTGCAGAATGTTCGCTGTGCGCTCGCCTCAACTATATGCATATTGGCTGTAAAACATGGCACCTGTGCGCATTGAAGGCTTTTGACAGGACATTCAACCGATTCAACCTCATTTTGAATGCCTCGTAACATGACTTCACGCTAATAGGAAACCCTTGATGTATCCCACTAATGCTCATTCGCTTTACAGAAGCTGTGTTATGAGTGGGGCCATAGGCGTGCGCACGGGAAGGGGGGGGGGGGGGGCTTTCCTATTCGCCTAAGAGGGGGGGGGGGGCGCAAAATCTGCCCCATGGATTGACTTAGTGGGGCCTGGGGGGCGCTGCGATAATCCTTTGCCCCCCCCCCCCCCTCATGGGGAACCCTGCGCACGCTTGAGTGGAGCCAATTATGAAACTTACGTGTTTTTTTCTTTATTCTTGCTGGTGGTGCTAACATCACATACGGTGGGATCACGTTCAAAATCAAGTGGTCAATACAGGCCTAAACCAAGCCTTGCGATGCTAAAATTCAGGTTAAAATAAACGAACACGGTCCGAAATACTGTAATTCACAGAAATAACCAAGAGAAAGTCGGAATAATCAACATAGAAATTCGGCACATCCCACGTACCATGGCAATCGATGTCATACGAAGCGTGAGGAGGGAAGGTGACGGTGGTACAATTTTTAGATGTGAAGCATCTTATGACGGAGCTTAATCCGGTGTGCGGCGTGACATCCCTTACTGCGCATGCGCAAACCCTTAAAAAAAATAAAAAAAACATCCTTTCCCCTCTCTCTCCTCTAGGCATCCCTCCCCGCGGCAACCACACCCTCACTGCGCATGCGCCTCCCCTCCTCTCTCCCCTCCTACGCTCTCCCCTCTCTCCTCTAGGCAGGCCCGCAGGCCCGTAGCCAGACATTTTTTTTCGAAGGGGGGGCACCTGTTGAAAACCTTGAAAACCCCCCTATTTTCCTTATTTTTTCTCGGTAAAACGCCCCCCCTCAATCCGAATTGCGAGGGGGGGGCCCGGGCCTCTAGGCTCCCCCCGCTGGCTACGGGCCTGCCTCTAGGCATCACTGCCCGCGGCGTCCACACTCCCACTGCGCATGCGCGTCCCCCCCTCTCTCTCCTCTCCTACGCTTCCCCCTCTCTCCTCTAGGCATCCCTGCCCGCGGCGTCCACACACTCCCCACTGCGCATGCGTGTCACCCCCCTCTCTCTCCTCTCCTCCGCTTCCCCCTCTCTCGCCTCGCGACGCCGACGCAGGCAGCGTCTGCTAGCGAGTTTCTTGGTTGAAAAAACCGACTGCTCGCGCTGCACAACCGTTCACTGGCCATCCCGTATATACGGCAATGGATCTTGACCTCCAAGGTGGTGCCGGTGGGAGATTTCTCCTGTGCGTTGTTGAACAATAAAAATTCGCAGCGTGCGCGTTAACTAAAAGCGGAGTGCGGGTCTCTGTGTCCAGTCGGAGTCTTCTGTCTCTCATTGCCCATTAGCAGCGATTGGCATGTTCCAGTAGGAAATACTGCTCCATCACTGCCTGCTTTGCGCCTCCCCAGTTTTCTCTCCTGCGCAACGCTGCGATGAGCGCCAGCGTCAACACCGCCGCCAGTGTAAGCGTTAGCGCCCGCTGCTTCACATGTACACATGGTTCCCTTTAGCGGGAGATGTTGTAATTTTTTCGTTAAGTATTTCGCGCTGGTAGCTTTGCCGCTGGACATGAGGCCACACACTAACCCCAGACGTTCTGGCTCGCAGGATCGTGATATGGCACTTGACAACATTACGCAATTGCAGCGTATCGCACGCAATATCTCGTTCTTCATGTAGTGCTCACTTAGTTATGTAGACACCCCATACGTACTGCAGAATTTTATCATTAGCTTTCGTTCAGTTCCTTTATAGCTCGGAATTTTGCCTTTCATGTTATGTTTGCGGCATCGGGACAATAATTTTTGGCGCGCAGGAACGGAGATAAGTGTTTATTTTTGCTTTGTATATCATATGGCTAATAAACTATTTCATCAGTTATCTATCGCTTGACGACGTCAGTCCCGCTTGAATGTATCAAAATATTCTGGATTTACGACGCTTCTTTAAATCACATTACACATAAAATGCGCACAGTGCGCAGCACGTTTTGAAACGCATGTGACCACAAGGAATTGTATCGCAATGTAACGTGGCTCACGCATTATTAGCCGACGCGTTTATTTCACAAAGAAAGACATCGCCGACCGCGCTCGCCACTAACGGTACACCGTGAGTGTTTCGATTTTTTGGACACAGGTGTGTCCAATAAAGTGTTCAAACTCTACCGGTTCACGTGTTGTATTCTTGGCTGTCACAACTACGTGCACATATAAATATATTCTGCGGAAGCAGGTTCTGACGCTGACGAAGAAGTCCGGAATTGCTAATGTGGATCGGAATCGCTTTCTAATGTGCGGTTAAACAAGCATGATACATTATTCGATTAATTTCACCGTCAATTTGCACTCAATCTGACATATAACGTTTCTATACCGCTGACGTCACGGCTAAAATAAGGGATCAATAATGTGTAGTTGATTTGTTTTGTAAAACAGTGCGAAAACAACTAAGCCTAAGCAGTCCCTATCGAAAAAAAACAGCGTTTCCAGTGTCTCCCAGTGCCTTTCAGCGTGCTGGGTGACACTGGAAACGCTGTACAGTGTGTCCCAGTGTACTCCAGCGCGCTGGGAGACACTGGGACGCACTGTACAGCGTGACCAGTGTCGCCCAGTGCGCTGAAACGCACTGGGACACACTGTGCAGCGTCGCCCAGTGTCTTACAGCGCGATGGGAGGCACTGGTCACGCTGTACAGTGTGTGCCCGCACACTGGGAACACCGGCGGCACATTGGAAAAAACTGGACGCGCTTGATGGACTTTCTATAAGACTTTATATTGGATCGCGAGATGTCGAGCGTAAAATTTACCGAAAAATTTCATACTGTTCTGTCCTGTGCGCTACACATATATAGCTTTAGTTTCAGGTAGGCGACGGATGTGCCTTGTAGGCTAAAGAAATCATCTGTCGAGCGCGCGTACGCTTTATTTGAAGTGCGCTCGAGTGTCGTCAATGTAATTTATAAACCACATCGAAAAAAACTCATCATTTGCAACACAATATGGCAGTAGTATTAGTCTGATAATCAAGATCAACCTGCTCTAGCAGTCAGTCGTTCCCGCTCGTACCGCAGAAAGCCGCACGTCACCGGCAGCAGTTAGCCGCTGCAACTCCCAATCTCGGCGTTTTCAGCTTCTGATTTGTGTAATCGAAGGTGCTAATATGACCTCGCTTGGGTCAGTTATGATCGAAACTACATTTTAGCGGTTATTAGACTCTTCTTAATGGAATATATATCCACAATCTTCACAGCGACCGTGGCTCACGAAGTGCGGCCCTAAGCCTAATGCTCGTTTCGGCTAGAGTGAACTACTGCAGATCTAGTACGCGGAACGTAAACAAGGGGACAGAAAATATGTTCAAACGGGTGACGAAAAGTACAGTGTTCAGTGATCAGTTCAGATGTACGATGTTTGCTACGTAGGTATGACTAACCGCTTAGCGAGACAGTGCGACTGCCGCAACACATCTGCGATTACGCTCGTAAGTTTTGGTGCAAAACGTGCCAGGTAGACGTTCTGATCGAAGGCAGCCCATAACAAACAAACAAACAATCTCCTGTCATGTTGGCGCGAGCACGAAGAGACGAAAATCTGCGTTTCTAAGCGAGAAACATTGCCATTGGATACCGGAATTAGCTATAAGATGAAGAAAAAATAACCGCAAGTTGTCTTTCGAGTGTGGCGTAGTGGGTAGCGTGTCAGGCTCAGAATGAGTAGTTCGTCAAGGTAGCAGGTTCGAATCCTGCGCGCTCGTTTTTTTTTCTAATTTTTTTTTCTTTTTGTCCCAGTGCTCGTGTTTCAGCCTTAATTACGATGTGGGCATAACCAAAATTTTTAAAAACAATTTAAAAGCCCGATTTTGGCACATAACGCGTGTCCCAGTGTGCAGCGCGCCAGCGTCCAGTATGCCCCGTGCAGCGTACCAGTGTCCCAGTATCCAGCGCCACACTGGTCCCATAATCAGGTATGGCGCTGGGACAGTGCCACTGGGTTTTCCGATAGGTGTGGTAGCCATTTTCACGTACATGTATAAACTCGTTCTTGCCTCGGAAGGTGTTGCATACGAACTTGTAGAAATCATTACACGGGTCAACGCTGTAGTCGAGCTTTTCCCCCCTATCGGAAAACCCAGTGGCACTGTCCCAGCGCCATACCTGATTATGGGACCAGTGTGGCGCTGGATACTGGGACACTGGGACGCTGCACGGGGCACACTGGACGCTGGCGCGCTGCACACTGGGACACGCGTTATGGGCCTAAATTGGGCTTATAAAGTGTTTTTAAAAATTTTGGTTATGCCCACATCGTAATTAAGGCTGAAACACGAGCACT
>JALIZH010028966.1:0-27985 GCA_030522465.1 Rhipicephalus appendiculatus | reverse complement strand
CGATGGCAGAAGTGATCGCGGCAGGTGAGACGACCAACGCATTGTTTTTGCGTTTCCACGCATACCTGAAGGGTATCTGATTAAACTCCCGTCAGCCTTTCCTAGCTTGTCTATTTCACCCCAGGCTTGCGTGGAAAAAGTTGGCAATGGTTATTTATGGTATGGCCCCGACAGAAACGGGCCGAACAAGTGCGCGACGTAATTTACTCGGGATGTCGTTATGGTAGGCAAGCAGCACTGCCTCGTTGCTAAATGGTTGCCTAGGCCGACGACATACCAAATTTACGCACGCAAGACCGTCTTTCATTTAAGAACCTTATTCCTCAGAACTTAGATGAAAAAGTGTAGTTACTCACTATGGCATATGGCAGCGCACACCATGTAAGACAATGATCACGCACACAGAGGGATGACACAATAGCCCGCAAATACGTTTTAAGCTAGTTACTCACACGGTGCTCTAGTGGTTACGGTGCTCGACTGCTAACCCGCAGGTCGGAGAAGCGAATCATGGCCGCGGCGGACGCGTTTTCGATGGAGGCGAAAATGCTTGAGGCCAGTGTGCTTAGATTTGGGGGGCAGGTTAAAAAACCTCAGGTGGTCGAAATTTCCGAAGCCCTCCGCTACGGCGTCTCTCATAATCATATCGTGCTTTTGGGACGTTAAATGGCAACAATTATTAATATTGAAAAAGTGTAGTTATCTATGCAGTAATTTATAAACGACTGAATTGTCTTTTGCAGGCGGTCTACTTTTTTGACGATCAAGCACGGCAATAACGCTGTTCAAAGGACAACACCCTGAAGTGCTCACTTCTGCTCTACAGCAATTCACGGCTCTAGTCAAATTACTTTGCAAGAATCAGCTTGAGCATGAAGCATGCATGGCTCCAAATCTGCGCTGCCCTTCCGATTTTCCAGTGTTTCTGGACTACCGCTGGTCAGTAGTAATGTTACGTGTTACATGAACATTCTATTTCTATAAAAAGTTCATACTATTCAGTCCATTATATATTCTAGGTGAACGAAATGTTCACAAGTTCAACTTGCTATCAATTAGTTGATAAGGTAATTAGTACTTGTGATCTTTCTTTCGATTTTCATTCGGTTTCGTGTTAAAAAAATATCAAGTAAACCATATTGCAGTATTACTGAGATAGGGAAGTACGCTGGGGTTTAATAGCATAAAACAAGGGAATTCGAGAACATTGTTTTGTAGCTTCATTGAATAATGTAGCCTCTTGCTTATTTATATATGTCTTTTATTAAAGATTTGTACAAATATAGATGGACAATTTATCATGACAATGCACATAACATTATTTATGAAAGTGATATTACACCTCATACGTAGCACAAAAAACAATTCTCAAGAAAGGCGCCATACATCCGATATAACTGACCAACAACACGCTTCCATGTGATATAGAGAGACACTAAATATTGTTTACAATGTTTACATGAATATAGCCAAGTACTCAAAAATACGAACGAAATCTTAACAGAAATTTTCAAAATACAGTGCAAATGGACAAAGAGAAGACAAAAATTTTGATACAGGTGAACATAAACCTTAATAATTTCACGTAGCCGCGATCTCACTGCATAATACCTTGAGCGAATGGGCTGTTATTCAATGTACACTCTAAGAAGAAAATGAGTCGTCTGACTCTTATTTGGGAATTCCTGACTGGCCACGTATTTGACTCTCTTTAAAGAGACCAACTCTCTGTCGTGTCCCACGATTATTCGACGAGATTATAATGATCTACAAAGAGAATTTACGTGTCTCTTTCAAGAGAATCATAGACGTAGCCACTCAGGACTCCCAAATAAGAGTCAGATGACTCGTTTTCTCCTTAGAGTGTGGCAACATCTTTCGATGACTGTTCCAGTGGCAAAAAAAAAGCCTTAAACACAGACGTTGGACATGAAAACACCTTGATTTTTGCTACCGGCACCGCGGTGGCCTAGTTGCTAATGTGCTCAGCTGCTCACTCGAAAGACGCTGGTTCGATTCTGACCGCGGCGGTCGATTTCGATAGAGGCCGAAGTGCTAGAGGGCTATGTAAAGTTTCCGTGCACGTTAAATAACTCCAAGTGGTGGAAATGATCCGTAACCGTCCCTTGTGGCGTATCTCAAAGCTTGAGCTGCTTTTGGGCGTCAAACCCCATTAAATCAACCTATTAACCCGAGTTTTGTATGACGGATGCTCTTGATGGATAAATGCCCTAACCGCATTTGAATAAATGTTTTATAGAATAGGCTGCCGGAAGTGCAACGTTGCGGGAGGGTATCCTCTGATAAGGAACGCTTCAGAGCAGTAACAATGGTTCTTTGCTGGCAGGAATAACGAAGGCAGCAGCTAGATTATGAAGGTCTTCTAGGAAATTAATAACTCTTTTGCTATCAGTATCGCACGAGGTGGCTGCGTGCTTTATGGACAGACCGCGCGTCGATAGTTTCCTGCATTTCCTTGACATCAAACTTTTCACCCCAAATACGTCTCCTTAAAAAAATAAAAACTAGACCGGAGTTTTAGGTAATATATTCGATGCACTTGCCCAAGTAAAGCTGGACTGAGATGGACACCTTTAAATATTCTGCTGTATTTACCATTGTGACTAACATAATTTAACTTGTACTTTGTGTCGGCGTTCAAGTGTATTCTGCTAAACAAATTATGATTATAGATATACACGGGTTTACACTAACTATCCAGTAGTAAGGTACAACATGTCGTACAGGCCTGTGTGTGCTCAATCATCAAGCTATAGCCTAATTTTTCATTTGGTATTTGTAACGGGGGGCGTTTTTGTTCGGAGCCATTACGGTACCAGGTTTTGCGTCCGAAAAAATAAAATAATACTAATTCGAAGACGCATATTACCAGCAAGCTTAACACCCCTACATCATTAAAAAATCACTCTACACAACGTGAAATTATTAGTAACAGCCTAATATTATAAAATTCAATCAATTTTCACAACCAAATGATCAGCATGTATCGCGTGCCAATTTAATTAAGTGTAAAACTAGTTATATAGGCACTGATCTGCAGCCAGAGTGAAGTTGAACAAAAGCATTCCTCGCTGTAAATTACTGGGAATATTAGAATAAAGAGCTTGTTATAATATCCCAGAACACTGGTAAGCGGCATTAGACAGTGGTGCGACGTCCGGTTTAATGGAGATAGAGAATAGTTGCCTTTATAATGTCGGACGTCACTGCATTGTGCACTAAAGAGCAGAATAAGAGACAGTGTTTAAAAATTTAGCATTAATAAATGTGAGGTAGAGTGCCCTGATTTCTGATTTCCGAACTTACGACGACGTAATAAGGAGACAGAAGAAACATGTGACCCAAAAGTAAGGCATCTAAGTATTCTCGACTTAGAGAGAGAGGGAGAGAGCGATAAGATTATTGGGTCCAGCGGTTTGGGCCCCAGGTGCACACATCAACGGAGGCCAGTAGCCCTTATCACTGAACTACTTGTAATGATAATCGGCTGCTCGAATGGTAACCATGTGCATCAACAGCATGATAAACTGTCTATGTACGTACTCACGGAATTGAAGCAGTACAATTTAGGGCTAAGTAACGCACATACTTTCGTTTCCACCGCCTTCAGTTCGGTTCATAAGGTGTAATTGCGATTCCAAGGCGTAGATCTGAGCCACCATTCAAGGTAGAGACCAGATTCATCGCGACATAACGTGGTTATCTCGAGCAATTGCGCATATCAGTCGTTATATTACAAAAATTTGATGTCGCGTTTTAATCCATGAATACCGTACTTCTTGAACGGCATTCATGGACTCGTGTCATGAATTTGTGAATTTGTGTCACTTTTTCGCCGGCTTTAAAGGGAAGCTGAAGATGTTTTGGAATTCGACAAACCTTCGTGGTTTATCAGGACCCACATTATTGTGGACAATGTCGTAATTTTTTCAGTGTTAGTTGCAGCAGCAGCTTTAGAATACACGGCCGCGGCGGTCGCATTTCCGATGGAGGTGAAATGGTACAGGCCCGTGTACTGTGTGATGTCAGTGCACGTAAAGAACACCAGATGGCCTAAATTTTCGGAGCCCTCCACTACGGCGTCTCTCATAATCATATCCTGGTTTTGGGATGTAAAACCCCACATATTATTATTATTATTATTATTATTATTATTATTATTATTATTATTATTATTATTATTATTATTATTATTATTATTCAGAATACACGAAAGAAAAGTCTCTCTTGCTCCACCCGCGCGAGCGCGCCGGATGTCTCGGCGTGGAAACTTACGTGCTCTTCGGTTTCTTTGGCGGAGCCATGCTGCACTCCGACGGAAGGTTCGCGCCGCTCACTGATTCGAACTGCGAGTGCGCTGTTTATGTGATGAAGCCTCAAGTAAGTATAGCGACGCTGGAAGTTCTGCTGCTGGATTACCATATCTGGAATAACGACAACCAGCCAAGCGCAACGTGGCTAAGCGTGTCGCGTATCCGTGGCCTCCATGCCTAACTCGTGGAGTGCCGTTGCCGGACGTAATCGAGTAGGCCACGCATCAGCAGTGCTGCTGTTGCAGCTAACGCGGCTTACCGAGGGTGACGTCACCACGTTCCTTCAGAATCTCAAGAAGCCTTGCGGTCACAGCCTCTGTTTTAGATGCCAAACAGCTTATGGCGGAGTTCAATCCGGTGGTGGTGGGCGGCCTGACCACCCTTACTCTGCATGCGCGTCCCCTCCCCCTCTTTCTCCTCTCCCTGCTCCCCCCCTTCTCTCGCCTCGCAACGCCGACGCTTCTGCTAGCGAGTTTCTTGATTGAAAAAACCGACTGCTCGAGCTGCACAACCGTTCACAGGCCACCCCATATATATAGGCTCTGGATCTTGACCTGCAAGGTAGTGCCGGTGTGGGATTTCCTCCTGTGCGTTGTTGAACAATAAAAAAATTCGCAGCGTGCGCGTTAACTAAAAGTGGACTGCGGGTCTCTGTGTTCAATCGGAGTCTTCTGTCTCTCATTGCCCATTAGCAGCTATTGGCATGTTCCAGTAGGAAACACCGGTCCATCACTGCGTGCTTTGCGCCTCCCCAGGTTTCTCTCCTGTGCGACGCCGCGACGAGCGCCAGCGTCAACGCCGCCGCCAGTGTAAGCGTTAGCACCCGCTGCTTCGCATTACACATGGTTCCCTTTAGCGGGAGATGGTGTAATTATTGTCGAACGCTTGCACTTCATTAGCATATTGTGATGTAAAGTAAAACAGTGTATGTAGATGCGACAGTAGTGATCGAATGAAATGCATGATCCGATTCGTACAATGCTGAGAATGAAAGCTCGGCTTGTGGGCCCTTCGCAGACTCCTTCAACAACGTTTGCTATCTGCCATCTCCGATGAGGTCCCCAGATGCATTGCCTTTCGCCATGGTGGATGTGAGCCTGTGTAGCCACATCATCATGGGCTTTGCCACCGTGGGCCATGACTACAGCGTCGACCTGAACCCTATCGGTGGCTACAAGGCACTCGCCTCCTTTGCCGAGTTACGCAAGAAAAGGCCATCGCTGAAGCTCATGATATCAGTTGGAGGAGGAGGCGGTGACAGTAACTTCAAGGAAATGGCTTCCACTGAGTCCAACCGCCAGAGGTAAAACGATTCAAATTTTCATGCACGTTGTAATTCCCGATCTACAAAAGCATGAGAAATGTGCGCAATGAAAAATTACAACCTATGGAAGCAAAGCGTTGCTCAGCGGCTAATGGCTATAGACGATTTTTCGCACCGGTGCACGTGCGCGGCCATGTTTGATCACGTGATCGTGACTGGCTTGGGCCAGCGAAGCGGTCGTGGCCGTACCACACAAGCTAGCTCCAGCACGGTGTAAGTAAGTGACATGCTTGAGCAGCAATACATAGTTATAGTTCTACATGTACGCGCCAAGAAGAGGAAAAAGTTCAGACATCTGCGTTTGTGTTGCATGTACTGCGCCACAGCAGTATGTGATAACATTTATTGTACTTCTCACTTACGCCGTACGCCCTTAATTGTATCAGTAAGTGCCAGGAGCCGTGGCTGAAAATAAACATGGCAGCACCCATGGAGACGCGACAGCCCGAGTCGATCTGAACTCACGCTTATTAGTTCGCAACTGCCCTGACAGCAATAAATAAATGGTGAAATGCATGGGCTATCGCATTGTGTTATATTATGATGTTACAATTATCAGGTATGTTTTATCGCTGTTACTTGGCCATGTTTCTTCAGTCGTGCCTCCTAAGCCTTGTTTGCAAGGATTTGAGAGTAGACTGTAGAAACAGTACATAATAGGCTGTAGAAACAGTACATTGCTCTCGAAGCTTCAGGATGCATACATAAAGCAAATGCAATCCTAGGTTTCGAACTTACGGGTCACACAGCGCACAACGACGACGGGAAATGTTTCAGGCGGAAGGAACCCGCTTTGACAGGTGGTGCCATTCATTTTTCCTGCGCTGTCGTCTGCTCGCGTGCGCGCAGACGCCGTGGAAACGATGAGCCGCGGGGACGTGGCGCGGATAAAGACATACTGAGCAGCGCTGCCCGAGGCCACGTTCCAGAGACTTCAAGTCCACGGTGCCTGTGGCGCCAATTGATCTTAATTCAACAAACCAGCTGCGCAAAATTGTAGATACAGCTACAACAACAACAATAAAAAGCCGGCAGATCCCACGCACTGTGGGAATCGATGTAATGCGAAGCAGCCAGGAAGGAGCAAATCATGCTTTACATAATTTGCATGTCATGTTTTACATGTTAGGACCTGTCATTTATGTTCGTCATACAGTCACATCGCGCAATACCAATTTTGGTGTATATCAAGCTAGCGAAGTGGACGCAAGCGCACCATGACAGTGGCATTTAAATGGCGTTGTAGATGACATGCATGCCAAGATTTTCATGTTACCACCTGCCACTTATGTTCGTTATACAGTCGTGTCTCTCAATACCAAACTTTGGTGTATATCAAGCTAACGAAACGGCCGCGAGCGCGCCATGAGCGTGGAATGCAAGTGATGTCACTCATGACATGTCATGATTTTCATATTACCACTTGTCATTTATGTTCGTCATACAGTCATGTCACTCAATACCAAGTTTGGTGTATATCAAGCTAACAAATGTGGAATGTGGAACAATCTTGGCAGAGAACAGCGCTTTGCGATATGTGGCGAGACACTGGAAGTTGTAAATGAGTACGTCTACTTAGGACAGGTAGTAACCGCGGAGCCGAACCATGAGAGTGAAATAACTAGAAGAATAAGGATGGGATGGGGCTCCTTCGGCAAGCATTATCAAATCATGAATGGTAGTCTACCACTATCCCTCAAGAGGAAGGTATATAACAGCTGCATCTTACCGGTACTTACCTACGGAGCAGAAACCTGGAGACTTACAAAGAGGGTTCAACTTAAACTGAGGACGACGCAGCGAGCGATGGAAAGGAAAATGATAGGTGTAACCTTAAGAGACAGGAAGAGAGCAGAGTGGGTCAGGGAACAAACGGGGGTTAAGGATATCATAGTTGAAATCAAGAAGAAGAAATGGATATGGGCCGGGCACGTAGCACGTCGGCAGGATAACCGCTGGTCATTAAGGGTAACTGAGTGGATTCCAAGAGATGGCAAACGCGTGAGGGGGGAGACAGAAAATTAGGTGGGTAGATGAGATTAAGAAGTTTGCAGGTATAACGTGGCAGCAGAAAGCACAGGACCGGGTTGATTGGCGAAACATGGGAGAGGCCTTTGCCCTGCAGTGGGCGTAGATAGGCCTGATGATGATGATGATGATGAAGCTAACAAAACGGCCGCGAACGCGCCATGAGCGTGTCATGTAAATAATGTTGTTCATGACATGCACGTCATTATTTGAATATTACCACCTGTCATTTATGTTCGCCATACAGTCACGTCACTCAATCCCAAATTTGGTGTATATCAAGCTAACAAAACGGCTGCGAGCGCGCCATGAGCGTGGCATGTAAATCATACTTTTCATGACAAGTTATTCATGATTTTCATTATATGACCAGCCATTTATGTTCGTCATAAAGTCATGTTATGCCATACCAAATTTGGTATAAATACCCATTAACGATACGGCCAGGAGAGCACAATGTCGTAGGTGGCTAGATAGATAGATAGATAGATAGATAGATAGATAGATAGATAGATAGATAGATAGATAGATAGATAGATAGATAGATAGATAGATAGATAGATAGATAGATAGATAGATAGATAGATAGATAGATAGATAGATAGATAGATAGATACGCTCAAAGTCGCCGAGGTTCGCTAAGAAATGCTTCGCATTTTAAAAAAACATGGCTGATCGCTCCGTCATAGGAATCGGTGTAACACGAAAGTTAAACGTATCTTCACACTTCACAGAAGTAGTGCTTATTGTGTAGTGATATATGAGAGCTTGTACAATGTCTATTGGTGTTTGGCAGCTATAGCACCGTTTGAAGTGGACACACCCGTGTTGATGCCTAGTGGCACATCTCCATCGCGAGGACTAACGCCCATGATCATGATTTAACCGTTGTGGTTGCTGAAGTTGTCAACATATACCTGGACACAGCAGATCGTGAATCCCACGCAAAGATGGACATCAACAAGCACATATTAAACACTGGTACTTGATATGCACTTCCTCAAAGCGTCGTCAATAAAGGAGAGAAATGGCACGGTGTACGCCCCTGAGTAATATATGGGGTAATCTACGCCTTCGCTCATGCATACACTACCGCACTGCGCTTCAGCAACGCGGGAGGCAGAGTTTCGTAGCTTGAGCCGCGAACGCGCGCAAGTGTTCCACCTCTCTGGCCTCTGTCTCGCTCCACCAAGGCACGACATTCGTCCGTCGAATCGTTGCCTTGCTGCAGCGCTTACTGGAGCAGTTTATTAGTCGGTGCTGTCGCACCCGGAGTGGTCGGCGGTGAAACGCCGTTGGTGCATGTGGAAGCTGCACTACTCCGTCAACGAGCCGTCACACGCTAACACGAAGCAAAAGGCAAAGGAACATAACGACAGGTTTTAGTTCCCAGAACTAGGATATGATTGCACTGACGTCACATCAGAAAGAGCTGTACTACACGACACTTTGCGAAATCACGCGTGCTCTCATTAGCCCGAAAATCTTAGGACATGTTGTCATCGAAATAATTTATTCGATTATTCTCGACAGACTCTATAACTTCGGTAATGAATGTTCTGTGCCATAAAAAAAATATATTATGGATTCACCGATCTGCTATGGTTATCTGTACTCTAGGCTGAGAGTAAAAGGTAAGGCGCTGACAAACAGCATCGTTCAATTCCCTTGGTTACGTTTTCGTGGAGCAGGCTCCGCAGCAGTTATCCC
Organism: Rhipicephalus appendiculatus; assembly: GCA_030522465.1. NCBI lineage: Eukaryota > Metazoa > Arthropoda > Arachnida > Ixodida > Ixodidae > Rhipicephalus > Rhipicephalus appendiculatus. Next base: position 18,589 of record JALIZH010028966.1, on the reverse strand, counting down.
GAACGTACTGTGTCAGGTTGCTTGCTGCAGCTTGCAAGCGAGTGATAAGTAGACGGAGCCTGCAACCTGTACTGCTTGCTATGCTGCATAGTACTTTGCTAACAACAAGTTCTCAGCTTCTTCTCCTGGTTTTAACGACGGTCTACAGCATAAACGATGTCATTGCGAAGAGTGAATTCCTACCAGCTGGAACGTCACGCAAAAGCGCTTAATCTAGTCGCTGTACAACGTGTGTCACATACACGACAAGAACAGTGTAGTTTCACTACCGACGGCGGCTCTCAGAACACCTCACGCGTTTTCGTTTCATTGTTCCGTGTACAGGTTCATCAACTCTACTGCGTGGGTACTGCATGCTGCTGACCTTGATGGGCTCGACGTGGACTGGGAGTTCCCAGAGCCGTCCGATGCTGCCAATTTTGTAAGTCTTCCTCGAGGTATGTCAAAAGTTCACGCCACACTTCCTACATTCTTAGTCATGTAATTCAGCTATACAAATATACGAAAGGGAAGTACGTGATCCCGATTACGCGGCTCAATAGCTGCGGTATCCTGTAGACCCTTACAGCACGCCGCACCTAATTCACGCACATGCATTTGCCATATATGAAATGCATTTTCGCCTGCACCACTGACGAAAATTTATCAACCTAGAATTCAGTTTTACACATCGCAGCATACATGTAGCGGTGCCTAAAGAGGTATAGATTTGTGTCTGGGAAAAACGCAGCACGTGGGACAGTAATGTTTAAAGAATTCTTTATATTTTAAAAAATAACGTAATTGGACATATTCATTAAATGTTTCTGTCGAGGAAGTGTTACGCTCGTGATTATAAGCATTAGGGCGAAGTACAACGAAGTTCATTTGTATTCAGAGTGAACTGCGCAGTTCACTTGTATTCCTCCTTATCTGTATTGGAAAAAAGAAGGGGCCCGACTTGGCGACATCCTGAATTTAGCGATAAAAAAGATGAACCCATGAGGGACGACAGGAAATGTTCCAATAACAACTCACTCATTGTACTAAGTTGCAATGAAGTAACATAGCATAGCATAGTAATGCGCAGATGAATCTAGATATCTAGATAAGACCGCTTATCAGGATATGGATTGGTTGCATCAAAAAACTTATCACGCTGTTATTAACGGAGGCGGACATGTGAATGACACAATCAGTTTCTCCTTTACTTTATACGATACGCCTCTCAGAGCTAACAGACCGGCTTCTTGGGATCGTGAAATGTCGGCTGTCGCGTGCATTTTCTGAGGTGGGAAGGAAGATGGGCACCGTCAACTACCTTTAAATTTTGCGTATTCTCCTTTAAGGGGATATTAAAGCAGTGACCTGTTCGCCCTATGTATGACTATCCGCATATAGGGCAAACATCATATCAAGAAAAAAGTCACAGTTTCGCCACTACGGCGAAGCAATGAATGCGATAGCAAGAAATTAGTTCGTCACACGAAGAACGACAAGCAGCTCGATACTTGCAACGGACCGCCGCAGCACAAAGAAGGACGCTCGAAAAGGTCGCAAAGGTATACACAGGACAAACGTGAACTAACAACTGCCGCAGTTGTAACGTGTTTGTATTTGAGCAACGCACTGCGAGTGTCCGCAATGCAGAAGTCAGCGCTGTTGTTGTTGCATCTGACATGGCTCATACACCCTGGCCAAGAATTGATTATATGATTTGTGGGGATAGGTTCGCTACACAAGCTTACCCTACGAAGCGACCGGGAAGGGACGCGACGCTCTCCACTGCCGTCGCGCACAAAGACGCTACGGCCGGGTTCGTCGACTGTCCGACACGGCGCAGAGGTGGCACTCGAGGCAGGTCGTCAACAAACACGGGTTTATTGACCCAAGATACAGCACAGTGCGACAATCACGGGATAGCGGGCCGTTAGGGTAACTCCGCAACACCGATCGAGTACACCAGCCTGCGGCGCCACGGCTACCACACAAAGGGGCAACCACCGAAGCGCGCGAACGAGAAGTCGCCCGCAAAGGCAGAGCTTGACTTCTTCGTTGCAGGCGTGCCAGCATCTGCCGCGGCGAGCGAGCGCCGGGCGGGAGCAAGCTCAGGGGGGAGGAGGTTGTCACGGGCGGCCAATGAAGATCGGCGAAGCACCGTCACGTGCGCTAGCGTGATGAGAGGGGAAGGCATTGTCCGGGCATGTTCGGACAACGTGTCTCCGTGCAGGGAAGACCGACGCGTGGCTTGCACCAGACAAAAAGGCCTGGCGGCGAAACCACGGTGGCCATGTTCCCGGCGCTCGAGGAGCACGGGGCCAGCACTCGCGCTAGCTGGGGAACGAGGCGCCAAAGGGGAGGGCGCGCTCGATTCCCACAGATTATATGACTTTTCGACGCTGTTTGATACTTCTTTTTCTTTTAAACTGCGGCACGTGGAATGACCCCTCTGCGTCTCCTGCGACGCGGTGGCGTCTGACGCCAAGTGTGCCCAGTGTTCTTTTTTTTTTCTTTTACATTATGAGTGGTACAAAAGGGAGCCACTTTTTCGTGCACGTCTCAAGGGCAGTTTTGAATTTGAAAGAAACTGTAAAAGCGTTGCGTGGTTCAAAACAGGCTCAAGCTGTTCCGAGATCTGCGTTCCGCAAGCGGCAAATGGCGCATATGAATAGCTCGTCGTTACATCGCTGGCACAAGCGTGGCGTGTGGCTGTGTTGGCTAGCGCGGCAGGCTGCGGAGCGAGGGGTCGCTGGTTCGAATCCCCGTTCAAGTGGTTTGGAATTTTTTTTCTCTGATTTATTTTTCTTTATGCCTTTTTTTATATATACACATACATATACATATCCGGCACATGACGGCGTCGACAGACGGCGACGGCGAAAATCAGCCGAGATGTCCATATAATTGCTATCGCAATAAAAAAAGTAGCTGCGTGTCAGTCACACGTCCATCTCCTTTTATAAGCCTAAGACAAGCTTTTTGTTTATGCAACGGGACCATAGCCTAATCTGTAGTCTTGTATAGATGCGCTCGGTTCTTCGGCGCATTACTATGTTATCTAGGTCACTGCGGGCAAACGAAATAAATAAGTTGTTGGTAGCGCCAAAATCAAGATGTAAACTATTCAGCAACATGCCCAGCCATAAGTTATTCTAAAGGGGCTTACTTTGACAGAAACTCGTTTGCCAGGTGGCAGGGAACCGTAACCTCACTCCGTGCCTAGTTTCCTGGTTTAACGTGCATTCAGGCGAGACATATGCACTGCAAGACCATCCGAGCATGCTTTTCGAATTAGGTTCTTCGAATGAACCACACGGTGATGGTTACCGCGCATACCACTGGTCAGTTCCTCGCAGTGTTGTATGCGTTACCGAAAAAAAGTAACTGAATACGTTACTCGTTACTCTGACAAAAAAGGAACGCGTTACCGCCCTACGTTACCTTTAAAAAAAGGTAACGCGTTACCGTTACCGTTACCGAAAAAAAGTAACGGACGTTACCTCGGCCGTTACTCCGCAATGATAAGTTTTAATCAATGTGTTTTTGCTGCAGTAACCGACAATAAAATTTTTTTCAATCTGAAATTCATGTTACACGTAAAACGTCTAACCCAATCAAGGATTATACCCAAAATGATCAATTAACGAGAATTATTTGTACGAATTTTAATCTACCGGACCTTAGCAATGTTATAGTAGCTTAAAGATGCCTGTAGAGTTACATGTGATAGATTATGACTCTAGAGAAGAAGTGTAAATTTAAGGGCTAGTTTTCTTTGTTCTCATTATAGTTCTGATTATCATTAGCTTCTGAGACTCTGTGGCACATGGTGAGGCCATTGTTCTCAATGTGACATTATACACATTTTTCGGGGGGGGGGGGGGGGGGGGACATTTGCACGTTTGTGACACCAGATGTCCCTTGGTCCGCACCTGTCGCCGCGTTTTGTCCACCACAGATCGTGCGCATGCGCAGACTACTACGCGGAAAAGGCCCATTCTGACGGCGTGGTTGTACAAGCAAAATAGATGCGCAAATATTGTTTTAGTAAAGAAATGCTTTAGCGGCCTAGTCAGGGGAAAAAATATCTGTGCATAAACATTTTTTGTTCACTGTAACCTCTACAAGTACCGCAAAAATTTGCTAGCGTTTATGTCAGGGTGATCAAGATCAGCCTCGCTCGCTCAGGAGCTCAATAACCAAGAAACGTAGCTGCCGTTGCAGAGAGAAAAAAGCAAAATTTGTTTTCAAAACAAAGTTGATAAGTCTGATTTACTTTGTAGCAACTATTATGCAGCCGCTATCACAAAATGTCGCATATTTATGCATTTTTCAAAAGTTTTTCCTTCGCTCTTCAAGTTTCAGACAATGTGACCTTACTCTTTGTTGCGCATGCATTTCATACACGAAATGTCTTTGTAATGGTGATATTTGTGTGTTACATCGTCATGAACTTTCGAGAACGACGGGCAATGAAATTGGTCCGTCCTTGTCGAATATGTATTACTTCTTGTCTCCTAAATTATGCACTGAAAAAGAAAACTAAGTTCGTTTTACGGCTACTGGGTGGTATGTGCATAAAATATTAAATGCTCAGTCAAATCTAAATTATCCATTTTCGGATCCGCGTCGATCTCTCATGGAATCACCCGTTTGCGATTACCACGCTTAGGAGACTAACTGCGGTTATGTCTGCCGTGTAGTTACCTGTAACCGTGGTTAGCTGTAGTGTTCGTGTGACAGCGGTATTAATCGGCTTTAGTTGAAACAGAGGGACGCCAATCAAGGCAGCGAGTAATTTTTTTTTTTACGCTGCAAGAAAAATTCGAAGTTTCGCATCCCACTTGCATTCTTTTTAAGGCTTTTCTTCCTGCCGTGGGGTCACGCCTATTCTCCATGATGTGCGAAATTCCGCTGAGGGAGACCCTCAATCGGCAGCACACCTGTAGGCCGGTTGAAGTTAGCGGCTGTCTCCTGGATGAGCCAGGATTCCACAAAAAGCCACTTATGGCCTCTAAGTCGAGGACGTGGGACTTGTCACATTGTATGCGGTGGTCATTCACTACGCTGTGCTCAGCGAGTGTACTCCTTTTTTCACTGGAACTTGCGGACGTCTTTTTTATGTTGCCGCAGTCTCTCGGGGAAGTTATTTGCTTCCCCCCACGAACGAAGCATCACAATGAACACCTGGTATGGAGTAAACCGGCCCATATGCTTGCCATTCGGGAAGCCTGTCTTTTGGGAACGGAAAGGCCAGGTGCCAGCAATCCACGTGCTACAATCCACTTCCACGAAAAGCATGTCCGTACAGCTTCTCATCGCGGATTTCGCGGCTTTCTTCAAGATTTGCGTGGCGATGGCCCAACTCTCTCCACAGGGAGTTAGCGCGTCCTCAGAAATTTCTACCCGCGATTTCCACAAACAAAACCGATTCCGCCAGCGCTCTCTTTGTCCATGCCTGGCAGGCCGACAGCAGTCCGACGCTGCGGCAAAAGAATTCGCCGGGGCGAGCTCTAGGAATATGGCACCTACAAGATGAAAAAGTAACGAGTAACGTAACGCCTCACGTTACCGAAAAATAGTAACGTAAGTACGTTACCCGTTACAGTTCCGAAATTGTAACGAGTACGTTACAAAGTTACCGAAAAAAGTAACGCGTTACCGGTAACGGCGTTACTTGTAACGCGTTACCGACAACACTGGTTCCTCGTAATAGCTCAATCAGTGTAGATGCGCTGCAGTTGCTCGGAGTAGCTCCAAACGCACTGCAAAACAGACGGAAAAGGGCAATATCTAAGGGCTCATTTTTTTTGGTAAAAACAACATTAATTACATCTAACAGACAAAAAAGCCAAGGAAAGTATGGAAGATCTTATGTGCAGGCAGTGTTACCAGGTTGAAAGGAAAAAAGTAGCCAGAAAAAAATCATCAAAACTAGCCAAAAAGTCGCTAACTTTAGCCAAGAGCAGATAAAATAGCCATAAGTAGCCACGCGTGTGTCAGAACAACTTCGAATTTTTTATTTAAATGACTAAATGCAAAAGCCTTTCGGCGAAAATATAGATATGTATAACACGAACATTGTAATATCAGAACTGTTGAGATTCAAGAACAGATTGCTGAATTTAGCAATCATTTCTTAAAGGAACACGAAACGTTTGCGTTGTTGCAAAAATGTCACTCTCTTCACGCATCTGCAGCGCGTTTTGTACTAGAAGTACAAAAAAGCGCAGACATATTGACTAGTTGACATAACATAATTCAGATGATAGCGCAATGAATCACACGGATGGCGTCCTCTCTTGCTATCATTCGCTGTCCGTGCTAATCATTGCGCTGTTGTGTGAATTGAGCTAGAAGTAACGACAGTAAGAATAAGCATACTGCATGAGCGCGCTCAAAATCATAGTTGCTGGCATGGAAGCGTAAACTGCAGTCGCTTTCGCAATCTTTTCCAACGTGACGATGAAGTGTGAGCAGTTAATATTGCTGAGTCGCAGCGCGTACCTAATCCTAACCCCGGCCGCTCGATGAAATACACGGTGTGTTTTCATCGAGCGGCCGCGTCCTAACAAACGGCACAAGCAGCTTGTCGGACATTTTAACGCCTAATGTTGATCAGGCAGAGCGCCCAGGATACGGACTGTTTTCGATTCTTGTTTACTGCCAATAGCGGTTTAAAGGGGCCCTGCAACACTTTTCCAAGTAACTATAGAATGGATTCACTAAAGGAGCTTATTGCCTCAGGAATTCATCGTCACAAAAATTTTTAGAATCCCTTGAGTACGAGCGGAGTTACAAAGATTTGTCGCACGCTGCAATTGAATTCTCCCTTCTCTCGTCCCGTCGAAAGCACTGGAAGCTAAGCAGGGAGGGATGGCACGGGGAAAGAAATTACGTCACACGCGCCTCGTGACCTTGACAACTTTTTCTCTTTTCTTTTTTTCTTCGAATACGCGACTTTTCAGTGCGATCGCGCGCGAACGCATGGACAAGTCGCGGCCTCCCGCGGCGCCCCCGGTAACGACCGAGTGCGCCATGCTCAAATCAGCCAATGGCTGATACAATGGTTGTGACGAGTGATTTTTGAGCTTCCAGCGTCATTTCTCGAGAGAAGAGAAAACAATTTTTAGCTGATTTTGAGAATTTATTGTGAATTCCAGGCCGCGTGCTGCGCTATAATGTTTGGTTCGCGTGTTCTCGGAAGCCTCGACTACCGATCGGCAGCGTTTTCTGACCATGCTCAAAAAGTGTTGCAGGGGCCCCTTTAAAGTCTCACTCAGCAATACGTGGTCTGACAACAATACTTGGTCAATGAGGCCCCTAGCAAGTTTTCCCTGATTCACTGCCACGTATCCCAAAGCATTTTCTTTTGTTTTTGTGCGCCAAGCCTGCTTGACTGGAAGGCTATAAACGTGCAGCTTTTAAATATTTCTTGTATCATCTCCCCCCACTGACTCTTACATGTGCTTGGGCAACAGAGCCATCCTTTCCATTACAAATGAATGCACAACCGAAGTGCCAAATTCAATTTTGGCGGCTGGAAACGTGCATTTGCTGCTATGTTTTTGCACCACACACACCTATGCCAGCGGCTGCGACGTCACCAGATATGAATAATTGGCTCAAATCGAGGAAACCAAAACTAATGTAGGCAACGACAGATGCCAAAAACTAGACAAGTAACCAAGACGTGTTTTCGCCCGCCACCATCTTAACCAAGTAGCCAAATTGACGCAAAGTAGCCAAACCTGGCAACCCAGTATGTAGACATTATGACGTAAATATCATGAACGTTAAAGGGACGAAAAAGATAACTTGCCGCTGGCAGGGACCGAATCTGCGACCTTCTAATAACGCGTCCGATCCTCAACCAACTGAGCTACAGCGGCGGACATCCCCCCCGCCTACTTTATGGGGTATATACGTATCTGCATTTTACATGTGGGAGTGTTAGCGCCGCAAGTAGCCATCACGGCGAGCGTAGAACACTCTTTTTCTGCCTGCTGGCGCCACGAAGCACGTGAATCAGCAGGACCTCTTAAGGTAGTATACGAGGGATTATTGGTCAGCTGCAAGCTCTAAAAAATGATCACGTGTTTCGTGACGCTAGCAGGCAGAAAAAGAGTGTTCCACACTCGCCGTCATGGCCACTAGCGGCGCTGACTAACACTCCCACCTTCAAAATGCACATATACTATACCCCATAAAGTGGACGTGGGAAGACCGCCGCTGTAGCTAAGTTGGGAGAGCATCGGACACGTTATTCAAAGGTTGTAGGTTCGGTCCCTGCCAGCGACATGTTATGTTTTCGTCCACCTGACTTTCTTCACATTGACATCATAAGACCTACTAATTAGATCGCCTATACTTTCCATGCAATATGGACAGAATAGTTGAGGTAGCGGAAGAGTTCTACAGAGATCTGTACAGCAGCCGAGAGAGTCAGGATGATAACGTAAGAAGCAATAATAGCCCAGAGGAATCTGACATCCCACCAGTATTGACCGGAGAAGTAAAGAAAGCCCTAAAGGGAATGCAAAGAGGCAAAGCGGCTGGTGAGGATCAGGTAACATCAGACCTGTTGAAAGACGGTGGAGAGATTATGTTAGAAAAACTGGCCACCCTGTATACGAAGTGTCTCTCGACAGGGAGGATACCAGATTCTTGGAAGAATGCCAACATCATCTTGATCCATAAGAAAGGGGACGTCAAGGACCTGAAAAATTACAGGCCCATCAGCTTACTGTCCGTTGTCTACAAGCTATTTACAAAAGTAATTGCTAACAGAATTAATACGACATTAGAGGTCAATCAACCAAAGGACCAGGCAGGATTTCGTACAGGCTTCTCAACAACAGATCATATTCATACTATCAATCAGGTGATAGAGAAATGCGCGGAATACAGCCAACCCGTATACATAGCCTTCATAGATTACGAGAAGGCATTTGATTCTGTGGAGACATCAGCAGTCATGCAGGCACTGCGGAATCAGGGCATCGACGAAGCCTATATAAACATAATGGAAGAAATCTACAGCGGATCCACAGCCACGATAGTCCTCCATAAAGAAAGCGACAGAATCCCAATAAAGAAGGGCGTACGACAGGGAGACACGATCTCTCCAATGCTATTCACCGCGTGTTTACAGGAGGTTTTCAGGGCCCTAGATTGGGAAGATTTAGGGATAAGAGTTAATGGAGAGTATCTCAGTAACCTGCGATTCGCTGATGACATTGCATTGATGAGTAACGCGGGAGACGAATTACAGCTTATGATTACTGAACTGGATACGGAAAGTAGAAGAGTAGGTCTGAAAATGAATATGCATAAAACTAAAGTAATGTGGAACAATCTTGGCAGAGAACAGCGCTTTGCGATAGGTGGCGAGACACTGGAAGTTGTAAAGGAGTACGTCTACTTAGGACAGGTAGTAACCGCGGAGCCGAACCATGAGAGTGAAATAACTAGAAGAATAAGGATGGGATGGGGCTCATTCGGCAAGCATTATCAAATCATGAATGGTAGTCTACCACTATCCCTCAAGAGGAAGGTATATAACAGCTGCATCTTACCGGTACTTACCTACGGAGCAGAAACCTGGAGACTTACAAAGAGGGCTCAACTTAAACTGAGGACGACGCAGCGAGCGATGGAAAGGAAAATGATAGGTGTAACCTTAAGAGACAGGAAGAGAGCAGAGTGGGTCAGGGAACAAACGGGGGTTAAGGATATCATAGTTGAAATCAAGAAGAAATGGATATGGGCCTGGCACGTAGCACGTCGACAGGATAACCGCTGGTCATTAAGGGTAACTGACTGGATTCCAAGAGATGGCAAACGCGTGAGGGGGAGACAGAAAATTAGGTGGGTAGATGAGATTAAGAAGTTTGCAGGTATTACGTGGCAGCAGAAAGCACAGGACCGGGTTGATTGGCGAAACATGGGAGACGCCTTTGCCCTGCAGTGGGCGTAGACAGGCTGATGATGATGATGACTTTCCATGGCTTTCTCCTCTGTTAGTTTAATTAATATTGCAGAACAAAGATACTTTAGGACAATTTTGTATTGTGGCTAGACGATAGGTTGCAGACTGCTGCCTGTGCTATGGGTGCAGCGTCAAGTTGCTTATAAGGCCTCTTCCTCGCTTCTTCCCACTTACTCAATGGGCAAATCAAGTGACTTCAAACATCAAAGCTTGTCTAAGAAATTCCTGTATTGCTTCTCATCCCTAGTACAGTTTTACTGATAATTCAGGGTCAATTAAAATGCGCAGCAGGCTTACATCAATTAGCCAAAAGAAGACCAAGCTCTCCATAAAAATATTTAATGGTGCAATGAATGAGTGGTAGAAAGGCATATGCATACACGACGAATAAATAACCTATTTTGTGGAATCCCAGTTTCCCTTCACGCTGTTTATCATCCGCGCAGTTGCTTGAAGTGCACAAATATCAGGGAGTGACCTAAAAACGCTTTGTTTTTCAGTGACGTTAGTTACGACAGCCGAGTTCAAAATTATTACGTTTTCGTAATTGGCGTCACTCAGGAAAGGTGACAGAAAAGTGATGGATTTTCTTAATGGATTCTCACGCTGAACCCAAAAAGAATTATTTAAGCTCCGGCCAGCCAAATGCTCTTACCACAGAGTTGTTGAAATTGGTAGCGAGGCTTTCTGACGCGCGCACTGAGTGAGTATTTCATCTGAGGCAAAGACAACTTGAGAACGATTTTCCGCTAACTGCACTTTACATTTTTTTCCTGTATTTATCGATGTATTTACTTCGTACTAGCCCCCCTTACTCAATGCCCTAGTTAGCCATGTGAGGTGTATTGAATAATAAATGAATAAATGAATAAACAAATAAATAAATAAATAAAGTCATTCTTTAATTCACGTAATGACAAACTAAATTTAGCAGCTGTTTGTTTAGTTGATGGAAAACATATGTTTTTTTTCTTTAACTGCCCTGGATGCATCGCATTAATGTGGCCCGCCTGGCATATTGTCATCTTTCACAGGAAGCATCTGTTGAACTTAAGAAGGACCCTCAGCGTCCTCTTCTTCTCTCGGTTGCTGTACCCGCTCCAATAACACTGGTTCTCGGACGATATGACATTCCCTCCATCGCTAAGTGAGTATGATGACCTTATTTTACTTGCTTCACCACTGCTTCGCCCTACGCTATGCAGCTGATGACAATTACACGAGTTAGAATCGACTGTTTGTCAATTCCACTGTGTGGACGAAAAACTTGTCATGTGCATCTGGAGTATGATTATTAGTTCAATATTTCACTAATATGCATATACAACTACAATCTCGGTACCGTTTTAGATGCGACGCAGCTTATGGCGGAGTTCAATCCGGTGGTGGTGGTGTGCGGCGTGACCACCCATACTGCGCATGCGCAAACCCTTTCCCCACGTGTAGGGTAGCAAACTGGACGCAGTCTAGTTAACCTCCCTACCTTTCCTATATTAATTCTCTCTCTCTCTCCACACACCAGCTAACATCTGTGGCTGCGCCCTAGCCAACCTCCCTCTCCCCACATTCCCCTCCTCGTTTAGATAAAAGGCTCGCCTTAGGTCGTACACACGCTCAGTCACTGCGCCGGCTGCGCCGGTGTCATGAGGTCCAACGTCAACGTCGACGCCAGTTGCAGTAATACCTCAAGGCCTGCCGAGATCGTGGAACAGCGGGTGGAGCAGCGGAAGGCTCGACACGCCGAAGCGCCACGTAAACGTCGGCAAGCGGACCCCGAGCTCCGGGCTAGGGAAGCCCAGCGCAAACGGCAACGTCGGCGGGAAACTGCTACGGATGAAACGCGGGCTCGACATGCCGAAACGCAACGGCAGCGTCGGCAAGCAAACCCCAGTTCGCATCGCCTCATGGTCCCCTTTAGCGGGAGATGCTGTAATTTTTTGATATTAGCTTCCTGATGGAGCACATTAAAACACGCTTGCGACAATAATAAATGATAATATCTGGGATTCTTTGCGCCGAAACCATGATATTAGTTCAGAAAAATTTCGACAAAGTATCACATTTTCTTACCCTGCATCAACTTACAAATCTTTATCCAAGCATCGTCAACTAGACACGTGATTGTCTTTTCGATCATCCTCAATGTGTATCCGCCAACTTGATCACGTCAAAAACGTAACGACGATGGGAATGACGGTATATGTGTCTGCGGGGCTTGTGTTGGCTGGTGTTGAGCGAGGCTTCGGCTAAAAAGCGGATGCGACTGTGCAAATAAACCTTCTCTAAAGCAAAACTTTTATAAGCAGTTCTTAGTCACGCGTATTATATTCTAGAATAAAAGTCCGCTCACCGTCACGGCACAACCAAACGGCGAAAGAAAGAAACAGACGACAAACAGTAGCAGAGTGTACGCTGGCCTCGTCGTCTGCCTTCTAAGTTTAGCGGCCGCTCGTTACTGTTTACGCATCGTAAAACTTTCCATCGACGCAGAAGTTCCCGAAGTTAAATAAACCTCGTTTCTGTGCTATTATAAAGAAGCAACAAATCACTACGCGTTCCTTCAGTACAAGATCAACCATTTTGACGCAACGAACGCGTTGAAGCCAGACGCGTCTTCGATGTGTCCGGGCTCTTCGCGAACGATGTGAGTCCGACCCAAGTCGACGCATGGGAATGCTCACATATCCCAAGCATTCCTATGCATCCAACAGATCGCAGCGCCAGTTTTCCCTCTGGGTAAGGGTAGGACACTATGCTTTCGTGTTGCTGTGGTGAAAGGTGGTGAGGATCATGAACATTTGTGGCTGAGCCTTTTATGAGAGCTTTACTCGAACCACTCGTTACGAAATTCGCCTGGTGTGACACCTGCTGCAATTCTACTCTTCTGCCATCTAGTACTAGGGTGGAACTGTATGGCGCGATCTCTGGCGCGATTGACAGGGGGGATGGAGAGACACGTGAGTTTCTTTAGGAGCGAAGCTCCTTAGGCCGGCACCCCGCCGTCGCCGTTGAAGCTCCCTGGCACGGCGCCAACTGTGGCGTCTCCCCCTCACGCGTGAGGACAATTGAGCTTTATGAGCGCTGGAAGGCGGATGGCGTCTGCACTATACGCAAAGCGCGAGAATACGAACACATTGATTTTGACCGTCATGGTTGAGATTTACAGTGGGGTGAGTCACTAGGGGGGACCCGGCTGCCTCTGTTGCTGAATAGGTGTCGGTGGGCTCGGCTCCTGAGGGGGGACGGATCGCAAGACGGGGAGAGCTGCGTTGGAAGTGCCGGTGCTTCCGGGAAGCCTGAATAACGCTCTAGTCCCCTGAATCTATTGTCAATGTATATGTTCTGCTCTTTGAGAATTGCGATATCTCTTAGGATTTGTGCTATCGTATCACTTATGCTGTGAAGCATCGTTTTAATCTGAACTAAGTCATCAGTAGAGGCCGGATTTTTAGGCACTAAAAATCGTGTTTTAGGCGCCAAAAATAGGCAGGAAAAACGCAGTTTTAGGCCCCCCAAAATCGTAAATATAGGCACAATAAATTTTTACAAACACTCAAATTTTCGAATAAGGACGTGCGCGACCTGGTCTACGACAGGAAAGCAAACAAATGTTATATTTTATGATTGTACAAAGGCGTTAATGATTTAACATAGCCATGCAATGGTCCCTTTTCGGGCACGGTTTCCAGAACACGGTCTCTCCTTTTATTGTCCAGAATGGTAAGTTAAGTGTCCACCATCGAATAAACACGCTCCTGGGTCTGCTTCTTTTCGGCATGGCTGAGAAGGGCAGCACAGGATTCAATAACCAGACCGCTAAAAGGCCAGAAGGGTCTGTTAGCCTCGTTATGGCCGGGTCTAATAGCGCAGGGTCAATTTTTCATCTTTGTGTAAACACCATAAAGGGCCCCTTACCAGGTTTGAGCGTATTGAGCTAGAAGTGTAATGCATGCACTACGCTAACGATCACGTCTGCCAAGATTTGCAACGCTACGCTCCCCGGAAGAAGGTGAAATGTCAGACTGAATGCCTCGTGCCCTTTATCTCACCGGCGCGCGCACCAATGTGGGGGAGGTGAAGTTCAACAAGGAATGGTCCTGTGTATGTCACAGTAGTACATGAAACTGCTAAAATTATTCGAGGCTACATGTGTAATTTGTGCAATATGTTGCTTGAACAGAAGAATGAAAGTTAATAGAAACATTAAAACATACAAACGGAATGTGTGCGCGTCTTTCTTTAGCTTCTTCTTCGAATCGAGAGCGATGCGAGACTTAGCTGCCTATATTTCTTTTGTGTTCGTGTTTGCGCCGTTCCCGCGTCGTGCCGGCGCCAGCCCCTGACAACGCTTAGCATGTTTTTGGTGCATCGTCCCTTACAGCAGTTCCAGCTGTACGACGCGCTGTGTCGTGGTAAGGATACAGGATCCATGCCAGCCTCTCCAAACGCATAGACGGATCCATCCCACGGAAACAGGCAGTACACCATATAGAGCGAACGCCGAAACGATACAACACCGCTTGTGCGCACGACATGGCTTGGGCATGTCATGTGCACATAGTGTAATCTTGCGTGCGCATGGCGTGTTGATGCGTCAACGTCGTGTAATCTTCCGGCTCCGAGTTTCTCTGATACCGAAGAGGGCAGGGAAGGAATTTGGCTTGCGAGTGGCAAAGGTTTCAAGCTCACCTACCGGCATCATGCTTTCGCGGCTCGTAATGAACCAATTGAAAAGTTCTTGTGGTACAAAGCTCTTCATTGGGCACGCGAACACTTCCAGTATCTGACTAAAATTTCTCATGTGACCTGGTGAAGCGCCCTTTAGAGTAAATTGCAAACGAAACAAAAGCCATGTGCACATCTGATTTTTTTTTACCTACTTTCTACTTTCCCCTGACGGCACTCCATGGTTTCGCATTCGCTCTGCATATTCCTGCTGCTGCGCGCAGGCACCTCCTGTTTTCTGCCCCCCCACCACGCCCAAGTCTTCAAGGAGGTGCTTCAATTCCATGGGAACACTGAACTGGAAAACCGGCGGTAAAAGCCGCCCGCCACGTCCTCGGCCATAGACCCCACTCTCCTCTTCTTCCCCTCTCCTCTTCCCGCTTTTATTTTCCTCTCCCCATTCCACTGTACACGCTGGGACGTGCTCCCATTTAGGGTTGCAGAAATAGCGTCTTTTCCTCTCCCCTGCTCCAACCGTTCGCGCCATGTCAGTGCGGTGGGGTAAGGTGGCCGGCGCGTCCCATTTCACTGCTGCTACCGGTTGCTTCCCGGATGTTTGTTGGACTAGGGAACCCCATAAAATTCCGAAACGTCAATTTTGCCCGGTAACATGAATTACGGTCTCAAACTGTACTCGAAAGCAAAATTTGAGGCTAAATAGCGTTCATATAGGCACCAATTTTGAAAATAGGCTTTTTATGGGCACTTATAGACATTTAGGCACAAACCCCAAAAATAGGCATTTATAGGCACTATAAAAACACTACAAAAGCCCTCCTTTACCCCTAATTCATGCTCATATGTCAAAGTGGCGCGATAGGAACGCAAGGAAAGAAATAGGCATTTGCCTATAATCCGGTCTCTAGTCATCAGTGTCGGGGGGGTTCCCCAACGGCCCTGCGTTTACGACTGCTGGCGCCATTTTGGTCGCCATCCTGCTTAGACTGTGAAACGGCGGTTTTGAGTGCCGCCATTTCCTTTTTCATTTCAGCTAGCTCTGAGCGTAGCTTAGCATTCTCAGCTTTAGCTTTCTTGAGTTCTTCCGATTCTTTGGTGGCGGTGCCCTCACTTGTTTGTAACTTTGGGGTGCTTCTCTTGGGAGGCCCATTTCGCAGTGGTAGGAAGAGCGGGATCACCGCTGACGGAGAACGGTTGAAGCCATCCTCCACCTGGCGGACCCGGCTGACTTGTTTTGAGTGCGGGGAAATCCCGCAAGTCCACTTCGAAGGAACGTTCGATTTCGCGCTCCTTTCTGCGTTGTCGAACGACGAAGGGAGTCTGGTATCTCTGCCTGCATGTCTTGTCTCCGGTAGGGTGGCCCTTGCCACAGAGTTTGCACCGCACTTGACAGGAGTGCCCCTCCGCAGGGTCTTTAGCACCACAGTTGCGGCACACGTTCACCATCGGGGTTGAGCATACGTCCGCTCGATGACCGACTCGGGTACACTTACTGCACACCTCGAACTGCTTTTTGTAAAGATAGCAACGCACAGTAGGTGGTCCCATCCTAATGTAGCGCGGCACCTGTTCACCGTCGAAGAGGATAACGACGGAGCCGGTCTCCCTGATCCTTTTGGCACCACGAGCAGTGGGGTTTCCCGGGTGCACGATGAGGTTGACAAGATCAGGGCCGCTGATGTCGCGCTCGACGTTGCGGATCACTCCCTTGTTATAATTCCCCTCGGCAGCAGCGTAAACAGCTACCTCCTGCTCCTTGCCGTTAACGCGGATTCTCTTGATGGTCAAGAGCTTGCGAGCGTTTGCTTCCTTGTCGGTACACACCACAACAACATTTTGCACTACGTTGGGGCACACTTGATCCGAAGACGCCTCGGCGAAAGTGATCCCTGCCGCCGTGAAAATGGCTGAGGAGACGCCGTAAGCGTTTGTCTTGCGTAGGTAGAAAACATCGTGGGGTGTGTCGATTATCTGGCGATGGGTAGAGGGAAGCTCCGGCATGCACGAAGCCGTAATAACCCTTTTCCTCAGTGCAGCTGCTCGTCGGCTGCTTTTGGCGCCGAATTTGGTACTGTCTTGAGATTTTCCAGATGTGATGGGCTGAGTGCCGCCGGAGCCGTTCGCCTGCTTCTTCTTCGCAGATCTTGAGTGGACCACTTTCTATTCGGTGCCTTCCATTGCTTGAATTTCGTCCTCCTCGTCGATGTCGACGATGGCAGGCGTAGTTGTATTTGGTAAAAGTGGCGCGGGTGCGCTCCCTGCCATTTTAGGCCTAGCTGCCGCATCACCGCCTCGGGCCGCGGGGGTACTGGTAGCAAGACCTAGTAGACTTTGGTGTCGAAAGGCGAAAACTTCCGAAAAATGTTCAAAACTCCCTCGGAGGAGAAAGTCCGCACTTCCCCGTGATCGGGGGGATGAGTTTCATACGATCGGTGAAAAATGCGGACGAATTATGGCACATATGTGCGATCACACAGAAGAAAAGGCGGGAGCGACGCGGAGACGCGTCCGTACTTCTCGGCGACCACGCGTTCCCCACCCCTGGCAATGAATGGCCCCCATAATAAACAAGTTTCGGAGTTTATAGGCGCCTGTTCCTGCATTGAGCGGCGCCGCCATGGGCGTAACCGATAGAGCGAACGAGGACGAAAGAGAGCGGAGGCGGAGCGCAGCGGAGCGCAGCGGAGGACGAAAGACGGCGATTGCGATGAGAGCTGGAGGCGGAGGGAGCGCCAGTGGCGAGACGACAGTTTTCGTGGCGGCCACCACGGCGCCACCGTAGTGCGCCGTGGTGCGGTCACCGATGGCTAAGGTATGCGTCGAGGGCGTCCACTGACACCATTTAGGGAAATAAAACACTGCATGAACGGAGGTCTGTCTGCAGAGTCTGTTGCGCGATCTTCGGTGATTTTATTTTTCATTTTCATAGCAAGTTGGAGAAAGCATTAGCGGTAAATTCAGTGCAATCACAATGTTTTCTGAACAACGAGCATGCGCCAAAAGACCAATTTGCAGAAGACTTACGGTCAATTTTCTACGCAGGTCCGTTGATTTTGTGAACCTGATGACCTACGACCTGCACACTTATCAGTGGTACACTCCATTTGTTGACCACAACAGCCCACTGTTTCCGAGAGCTGGAGAACTTCCCGTGCTGAATATGCTGAACTTGGTAAATAGGCCTTTCCGCATGGCATGTCCAACGATATATATATATATATATATATATATATATATATATATATATATAAGAATGTTCTGTGGGGCCGGTGCACATATAGCCAAGAAATGAAGGAGCACACTTACGAAAAATTGAATGTTTTTTACTGGTTAACCTTTCGGCCGTGCCACTACCGAAAACGTTAACCAGTGAAAAACATTGAATTTTCATAAGTGTGCTCCTTCATTTCACTATATATATATATATATATGTATATATATATATATATATATATATATATATATATATATATATATATATATATATATATATATATATATATATATATCGACATAAATATATATATATATATATATATATATATATATATATATATATATATATATGCATAAATTAACGTTCCTTGGATTCGGTGAATGGTCCGTACGTACGAAAACAGGAAAAAATTACATTTATTCTCGCCGTTTCGACCAGGGACCAGCCTTTTCAAGGACGCAGTTGACTGGTACAGCCCTTGGATTTACATGTGTTCTCTCGGAGGACAAAGAAGTAGGGAAAGTGCTTATTATAACAGAAAGAAAAAAATGAAAAGTGAAAGAAATGGCAAACAACAAGAAAAAGACAAGAATAGTATGTACTAACAGCCCTAGGGGGGAGAGAAAGGGGAGCAGTATTTGTAAGGTTAGCAAGAAGGCACACAAAAATGAAAGAAAAAGGAATAGGAAAATTGGCGGGAGTTTGGAAACTCCCCGTCA